>JANHFT010001809.1:171252-188824 GCA_032467955.1 Pseudoxenodon macrops | reverse complement strand
ACCGGTACTGCGAACCAGGCCACATGTCCGGTAACGGTTCTACTGAACCGGACCGAACCGGGAGCATTTCACCCCTGGAACAGGACCAATCCCAAGAGCCACAAAATTATTGTTGTGGAGCTGCATATGGCATATGGGCAGTGGATTACTATCCTTATTATTAGATATCAGTTTGATAAAGAATCCATTGATAAATCAGTTCCTGATTTGTAGGACTGACTATAAGAGGATAATAAAACGTACACTATATTTTTTTAAAAGCATGGAATTAGATTCTGGAAATGAGAGAGTTTCAGCCTGGCATAGTTTGAGGGCCAGGGATAAGAGATAGTTTACAATCATGCCTTGTCACATGTGTTTTGAGTAATAATTTAAGTTTTACACACACACAAACAAACCCTATTCAAGATTGGGTCTGAGCTACATTTAAGGAAGAGAGAAAAAATGGCTGAAAGGTCAGTCCAATCAGCTATGGGTTTGGCATATCCTATTGGGAGCCAGCTTCAAAGACTACAGTAATTCCCCGCCCCCCTCCAGTCAAGTATTTATCTTGTCAATTTACCAATAATGTATGATGTTGGCAGTTTGCTTTGGCAGTTCTGGTCCTTTTTATTTCATAACGTTCTATACCAAAGACAAAGACACCATGAGCTTTTGTAACGCAAATCCCAACTGGTTTTACTTGAAACTGTACAATACTAATTCTCAGTGGACACCACTCCATGAGACAACTCTTTGCTGACGTGTGTTCCCTGTCGTGCGGATCCTACTTCTCACTTCTCCCAACTTTGAGGAAACTATCCATTCCAGCCAAGAGAAACAAATGTGCTCTTTGTGCACATTTAAGTCCAAATGTGGTTTGGGCTTAGGTCCAAAGTTTCAGATTGGTGATTCAACCCATTCATGAACTCTGCCTTCAGTTATTAGCATTCTTGTGAAAGCTCAATTACAGGTAGTCCTCGAGTTACAACAGTTTTCATTTAGTGACTCTTCAAATTTACAACAGTACTGAAAAAAAGTGACTTATGACCATTTTTGTTCACATAAGTGTGAACAACGGTCACAAGTCACTTTTTTTCAGTGCTGTTGTAACTTCAAATGGTCACTAAATTAACTGCTGTAAGTTGAGGACCTACCTGTACAGAGGATGGCTTCTGGAATTCTCTCTTATCCCTTACCTGAAGTGGCCATATATTTGGGAAGCATGGGGCAAACTGCATTATTAACAATCGCTTCATATGCAAACTTTTAGAAAGTCACAACATGTGGATAGATATTGTTAGACTATCTGAGAGCCACAAGATGTAAATTCATTTCCCCTCTTTGCTGTTAACTGGTTGCAGAGCTTACAATAATAAAGCTTAGCTTTATTATTCTCCAGATGGAACAATCAGTAACATTCTGACAGCTGTACAAGTCCTCTGCAATCTCTTTTTACTGCCTGTTTCATTAGGCAAATTCTAAGGTTCTTTCTATGTCTGAGTAACAGATATAGAAAGCTGTGGGCATTCCCCCTTTTTATCTGATCATTCCTTAAGCAGGATCTCCCTCTCTCTTCCAAGTTCATTTTCACATTCCATCATATATTGCCATAATAATAATTATTATTATTTCAACTTATATTTATTCTTATATGGAGGTGGATATCTTTTGTTCACTGCTTTGATAGGTTTTGTTGCAGAAATTATGCCAGAGTGTTGATAAATAGCTCTGCTCAGTGTATTTTTGGGGAACACAAGGTGATATGAGGAGAATTAAATATCAGGCTGCCTATGCAAAATCTAACCTAAATGTATTGGACCTCGGATGGCATCACTTTTTCAAAGAACACACAAGCAATAAAATAGAGGAGCTCATAAATTTATGCAGGTGTAAACACACATGCATACAATATCTACCAGGAGTAAAACTGTAAAATTATTACTATCCCAGGTTCCCCTTAGGTTTAAAGGTAGTTCAAGGAAAAGCTTTATTATTTTAAGCTCTTCAGCCAGTTAATAACAAAGAGGGGAAATGAATTTACAGTATGTCTTTTGGCTCCCAGATAGTCTAACAATATCTATCCACGTGTTTTGGCTCTCTAAAAGTTTGCATATGAAGCAATTGTTAATAAGCTGGAGTAATAAAGCATAGCAAAGAGCTTAGTATTGTAACCAAAAGCTTCACCTAATTGGTTTCCTATGTTCTTTTACAATATGTCCTCTAGGACTCGCTTCTCAACTTTCTACTTTTCTAGCTTTAGATTGTACAGCAGTATTTGCATGACAGATACTTTCAGTGTAAGAGTAATCACTCTTCTTACATTTAATCTCCAATTTGTGAACAGTTCCTGTTTTCCCCATCTTATGTACCTGAATGAAACTTCTGACAAGGTCCCCCATTCCTGTTTGACTTTGCTCATCTCATACCAGTTGTAATTCCTAGAAGGATGCCATTAATTATGTACCTTCCCAGCTTCCAGTCATTGGAATGATATTAAAGGGCGCCCAAGACAAAAATAGCTGTTTAAGTTCGAGGAAAGAAGCAGTAAAAAAATGAAGGACGGAGGAAACTCCCCAAGCAACCCTGACCCTCTCACCTGACCAAATGTTCCTTCTGGCATTTGTATGTCAACGTTTGCTTTTGCTAGGTAAATATTACCTTAGAGGGTTGCTCTGGTATCCATAAGTGAAGAGCTTTACTCAAGGCTGTTAAAACTCTCCCATGATCCTGGCACCGAAGGTCTCTAGTGTGTTGGAATTTCTGTTGCTGTGCCAAAGCCTGGTGTCCTTGGCCGGTGTGGAGAAGGCCAAGGGCATCTTTCTCTTGGCTTGCTGCCCTGAGCTATCTGCTTTTCAAAACAAAAAGCACCCTCCTTTGACATTTCTGAAACAGATTTTGCTAGCTTTGACTTCCTCCTGACTTAATGGAAAGAAAACAAATGCATACGCAGTAGCAGTTACAGGGCAGTGTCGTACCTATCAGCATTCCTGCAAAAATGTGCGCAAAATTGTCCTTGTTAAATATAAAATAAATAGTAATACAGTCGAGCATAATGGGTAGAATTTTCTGCAGACTTCCTTATTCCTAGGATCCGTCTTACGGCACCATATCAAAAAATCCTGTGAATGCCAGTGGACTAAAATACATAGTAATTCACTTATCTGTCACAAAACGTATCATTTTATACAAGTATACTGTGTGTAAATCCCAATGTGTTTAGTTGGACTTGTTTCCATTTTCAATCAGCACCATTTTCACACACAAAAAATGTTTTGTGTGAGTTGATTTCAGAGATTTCAAAGGGTTAGAGAAAACAAATTGTCAGAAATGCTGTGTAGAAAGAAGTTTATAGCTATGTGTTTTTATTCTTTTTTTTTCTTTTTGGCAAATCAAAGATTCTAGTGAGCTCTTAAGTTTTGCAAAATAAGATGTCTCTCCATCTTTTTGACTTTTCAAATAACTGAGTTGGACTAAGTATGTTTAGCTACTGTTCAAGATGGGAGAGTTGATTTCAAATAGTGAAAGAAAGGAGGTAAATGTTAGCCTGAAAGTCTCTTCTTCTGATTAGAAAAGTGGGGGATTTTAAGAACCTTTTTGGGGGTCATAAACAGAATGCAGCACTTGCTATTTTGTCTTGCAAGGTAATAACTGCTTATATGAACTCTACTGTTTTCCTTTAGGCTGAATTCAGGTATTGCACCAGTTTAAGGATGGACAGATTTTTGATTCCCAGAGGCCACTTATAATTTGGAAAGTGAAGTCGATATTGAATGGAGCAATGAAACAAAAGGCTAATGGAGAAATTTTCTTTTTTTTAATTGGGTTTTATAAGTGGGGCCATGGAGTCTTTTTTAATTATGTTGAGTCTGTTTTAAGAATTACATTATTGATTTCATATATTTTCATTTCAAAATGATGGAAAACTTTGCTACCGATTTTTGTCTATTTAGCTCAAAGGGAACTTGGAAGGTTAGGAAAAAGAAGACTGCAGAATTTTGCCACAGTTTGCTTTATTTATCATTTCTTGAACAAATGACAGTGATTTACTTCACTCTTGAAGCTAATCCATTCAAACATCATGATAAGCCCAAACCAAATTTCAGCCTGGTGCGTCCTGCAAACCAACCATGAGGAATAACAGTTCTTGGCATTAGCATCAAAAGATATCGTGCATCTATTCCATTTTCCCCCACTGTATTTTCTCAAGAAAGTAAGAAGATAAATGTCATGAGAAAACACAGCAGATTGTATCTAACATTCCTCAGTTGAGACAGGGCAATTGAACTACGTAAATGTCTTGTCTGCTTTGACCACAGTGAGATAGTTTTGTTAAAATATCAATATAAACACAAACACATCCAGTAGATTTCTCAATATTCTTCTCAAATGTTGGTGTCAGCACTGAAATATTTTGTGCTAGGCATGTGGAATATCTCTTTGGAAGTCTTCTAAACTGGAAACCTTAGGCCGGCTCACAAAGGCATGAAGAATCAACCATAACAATCCTGTTATTATAGGATAAAGCAATTATGGAAATGAGCAGTGACATTGTTGTTCAGGACTATGTGTTCAGTCTCAACTTGGTTATTATTATTTTTAGAATCAATTTCTTAGAGAGGCCAATAGCAAGGATCTTCCTAATATAAATGGCTTCATGGGAAATGGAACTTTACTGAATTTTTTGCTGAACAACTCATAGGATTAAAGTTTAATTGAAAATGTAATACTGTAAATATGCTTTTCCTAAGTAATGTATAATTAGGCTTTCATTCCCATCTCTTTAATAAAGAGGCAACGATAATGTTCTGCTTTTAAAGTAGTTGTTGCATTTGAATTAATGTCAGTACTTTAAAAAGCTAATTATACTTGGGTCTTATTTTGTAAGTGGGTATAGTTTGGAACCCTATAAAGAAAGATGCCCTTGAGAAACTCTGCTTCTAGTTGTTCCAAACTCATTCCACTTATTGGATTTCCTGACTTGGATTTATGGAAGTTCAATTCTAAATAAGGAGGGCACCAGGTTAAGGGAAGGTGATGCTGAACACTCAAAAGGCAAGTGAAAAGCTGCACATATTTGAACTTAAATTGGGTGTGCTGTTACCAGGCCAGTCTGCACACCGATATCTCTCAGTCATTAGTCTTATGCATAAATAATACAGGTAGTCCTCAACTTACGGCTACAATTTCTGTTTCTAAGTGAGATAGTTAAGTGAATTTTGATCCATTTTATGATCTTTCTTGCCATGTTGTTGAGTGAATCACTGCAGTTGTTAGATTAGCAACATTGTTAAGTGAATCTGACTTCCCCATTGACTTTGCTTGTCAGAAGATTGCAAAAGGTAATCACATGACCCTGAGAAACTGCAACCGTCTTAAATATGAGGCAATTGCCAAGTGTAAACTTCAATCGTGACCAGAGAGATGCTGCAATGGTTATAAGTGTGAAAAATGGTCATAAATCATTCTTTTCAGTGCTGTTGTAACTTCAAACTGTCACTAAATACACTGTTGTAAATCAAGGATTACCTGTAGATACATTTGTTATTTAACCATGTATTTTTAAATAGGCATTTGATAAAAGTCAGAATTTTATCTTCTCAATAGGTAGTAACAACCCAACCAACTTTGTCTGAACCTGGAAGTAAAACAGAGCTTTTCCTAGTTAGTGCTTGAATGGGACATCTCTGGGAAATTCCAAGATTGTACTGTAAACCTGACTCGGATGTTTGCTTTTATAAAGGCAAGGCAATAATTTCTTACTGCCAGTGAAAAACTGCATGAATATGTCCATCAAGTACTAAGCTTTGAAGAAATACTAAACTTCGAACGTGACTTGAAAGATATTTTGCCTTGGTAACTTTACTAATTTCCTAATCGGGAGCTGAGTATATTACGGTATCACTCATTTAATGCCAGTATCCGCCATTTTTCTTATCTAAAATATCCTTTCTCCCACTTAGAATATCTATACAATCTAACAAGTGATATAATATACCGTATTTTTCGTAGTATAAGACACACCTTAGTTTTTGGGGAGGAAAATAGGGGGGGAAAGCCTGCCTACCAGTCCTGGCTAGTGTCCTTAGTCTGGTCAGCTTCAGCACATTATTTTATCCCCTGGTTAAGACTGAAAAAAAAGCTTCTATAAGCACAGCTGATAGAGAAAAGCAATGAAAAAAGCCTGCAAAGGCCGGAAGATCATTAGCATCTGGTAAGGTCTGGAAAAAAAAGCTGCTTCTGAGGGAGTAGCAATGAAAAAAGTCTGCAAAGATTGCTTCACTCTTCACTCGCCTTGTTATGTCTGAAAAAAAGCTTTGAAAAACCTACATTCGGAGAATAAGAGAGACCCAAATTATCAGCCTCTTTGGGAGGGGGGAAGTGCGTCTTATAATCTAAAAAATACGGTATCTTGTTTGAAAAACTTAGATAACTAATGCTAAATGTCTAGCAAAATATTTCTCCAGCTATTAAGCCATGGCAATAAAGAAGACCAATCCCATGCTTTTATTGAACTCCATCCTGGGACAGTTCCCAGATATATGTGTGACTCAGGCATCTATATTATCTGTATCCTTTTGTTTATTAGAGTCTGTGTGAAGACTTAGCATCTCAACATCTAACGTCTAACAATCTGGACAAATGCAGAGAACGTAGGTCACTCAGGCTTGAATTGTGGAGTTCTTGATGCTCTCTGAGTTTGATTATATACTGCAAACTCCACACTCATTGGCAGTGATGAAGTTACCTAATTGGGTAAGGAAATACCTGCAAGCAAACAAGCAGGCTCAGGGAGCACCAACAACCCCATAATTTGGACGAAGTGTAGCTTCATCTTGCCTGCAGACTCCATATTTCTGGTCACTGTTGGAAGAAGAGAGAAAATATTGAATTATTTTAAAGATCTGCTAGAACACTGCTGTACAAAGTAACTGGGATAAAACAACAACAACAACAGGGTCTTATTCCTCTGCATCTCTCACAAAATATTTTTGGAGGAAGGTTTTCTGTTTCCCTTATTGTGAAACGTGATCCTTTGGCTTTGACTACACTGCGTTGAAGTAGTTTATTCTTAAGCTTTTAATAATCCTTATTAAAGGGCACTTGAGAGTTAGGCAGCCTATGTTTACCATTTTATAGAAATAAGGACTTTTTAAAATTAGACTTCTGCTGTGCTGAACCAAATGAGCTGCATAAGCATTGTGGTAGTGTGAGTACATCCTGCTACTTTCCCTTGAGTGCTAATCTTTTCTGTTGAACATTCAATACCATACCGGTATTGTACCATATCTTCTTACTGGTCTTTCCTGTTTTCTGTCAAAGGACTCTTTATGACCAAACTGAATAGACTAAAAAGAGAATTAAGCATTTCAGATAATACACATGTCTGTGTTTCTGTGTCCTCATTTATAGTAATGCTATTTCAATTTTTTTTAAATGGCATGGATTCTTTTCATGGTTTTAATTACATAACGAATGTTTGGTCTTTGTAGGCTTTTGGAATGAAAATGAGAAAATGTGCCACATTTGAGGAAAAACTGTATTGATGCTTCAGCTCTTGAAGAGTTGTAAAAAACGAAGGCTTCTGTGAACTTAATAGCAAAGGATTTATGATCTCTACCATCGAAATGAAGTCTTTAAAGGTATTTTATCTGTTAATCTGTCTTTTTTATATACATTGAACATCCAGCTATGAGGCCACTGCCATATGTCCCAAGACGTTTTGTATACAATTACGTGAATTGTGTGTATATGTTTACTTCTCTTCTGTCATGTTCTCATCATATGCTAAATAAATAATCTCTCTCTTTTTAAGTTAAGTACTGAAGAGTAACTTTCCAAATATAAGTGCTGTTTATTTTATACAAAGTTTTATATTCCTTCCTTCCAACACGCATCTATCACTCAGGGATGATAGGTATCTAAAACCTAGTTTAATAGAGTTTGATCAAATATTAAGGTTCTTTCTAGAAGGCAAGTTATCAGTCATATCTGTGAAACTGACACTCTTGTTTTGGTGGGAGCATGTGCACTTGAATGAAATAGGTTTTAGTTTGATATTTTTTTAGTAACTGTAATTACCTCAGGTCTGCTATGTAGCATTTAATATTTGTCGCTGTTTTTGTTTTACAGTAGATAAATTTCATACAAGATTTATGGACAAAGATACAAGATACTTTTCTACATCAGCAAGCCTGCAATGTAATATGTATGTAAGTAGCTGTTTTCCTAGCATGTTTTTCCAGAAGTAATCCCATGGAATTTAGCATTACTTATTCTCGTCAAAATTGTAGCCTCAATCCATGCTTATGTGTTCTAAACATTTTATGGAAGCAAATTATAAGCTGCTTCCTAAACTTAGAAGATGATTGCAGACACAGGAAGCAAACACTGAGTTTTCTTGAACCTAAATCCGTGGTGGTATAATACAAAAGACTTTCAAAGATTAAAGTCTGGAATAGCGGCATGCCTCTTTTCTATTCTGTTTTCTCCAAATGTAATGCTGTAGTGATTGCATCTTGATTATATTTGCATCAGAAGACTTGCTTTAACAATCACGTACTCTGTGCATAGATCATAGAGTGTTTATTTATTCTGCAATGTTCTAGAACACTAACTTTCACTTCCTCCAAAGCACACAAGAGCTATGTTTTGCTTTGAGATGGAGATTTTGGCAGAACTGCATATTTAACTCAGTGTTGTTGTGAATAATATTTTTCTTTCCCTGTTTTTCAGTCATATAAATAGTTATTCTCAGTAGTTTCATTGCAGAACATGTTTGGAAGTTCCTCATTCAGTATTTTAAGGAAAAAAGTAATTAAGTTCATTCCCCTCCCCCCCCAACTGTTTTATCATTCCAGTGAAAAGCTTGCAAAGCAATGCAAAGATCTGGGAAAGAACGTTCCAAAACTCTCCATCAGGAAGACAAGGAAGTAAATGGAATGACTGAAGGTGTCTCTCGCTCCCTTTCACTTCCTTCTCCCCTTTTCTGCTTGAGCAGTGAGGGAAACACACAAGTGGAAATGCTGGAAAAAGCCCAGGAGCTCTTCCGGCTCTGTGACAAGGAGGAGAAGGGTTTCATAACAAGATTTGACATGCAGGTAAGAATCTGGCACTGGTTGGCTTCTCAAGATACTATACGGTTTGCTTGTTTGATGTATTGTGTGAATCCAACCACTAGGTTTAAGAATATATCATAGTTCCGTGATGACGAATCTATGGCACGCGTGCCAGAGGTGGCATGCAGAGCCCTCGCTGCTGGCACGTGTGCCGTCGCTCCAGGTCAGATCTCCGTGGCATTTCTTTCATGAGCTTCTATTTCCCTGCAAACGACGAAACAAAAGCTCAAGAAAGAAAAAGATCTTACCTCTTGCCGTGCTTCTGGTATTGGGAATGCCCTGCATCCCGCCGGCCAGCTGGTCTTCAGGTCCCTGCTGTGCATGTGTGCATGTCCGTGCATGCCCATACACATGTATGCACTTGTCCTCACACATGTATGTTCATGTCCACACACTTGTCTTCCAGTTTGGGCATGCACACACGCACAGTTTGGGCACTCGGTGTCTAAAAGGTTTGCCATCCCTGTCATAGTTCATTGGAAGAAGCATATCCCTTTATTTAACAGATTCTATTCCAAATACAAAGCAGAACATTCTGAGCTTTTGAAAACAGTACTGGAGCAAACCAAGTATCAGACTGACATCAAATATGAGGCGACATAATTTAATTTTTATAGGTTCAGCATAAAATGGTTTTCTGTTAAAGTCTCAGCTTAAATGTAATACTAAAGCTGAGGTTTGCTTGGCATTGACCCATGATTGACATTAGTTTTCCCTGTTTCTGTTTAGATATATCCATATGCTCTGAAATGAATGAAAGGAATAGTACATTCTTTGCCTTAGGTTCTTTTCTGTCATTGGTCAGTCAACTGCTCAAAGAACATGATATGGGAATTTTTTTAAATAAAAAAAGTCCTTAAACAAATGTAATACAATATGGACAAAGACCATGCAGTCAGTATACATAACAATAAATGGACACATATCTACATTTTACCAAGAGGTAGCAAAATTCTTCACATCAATTCTTGAAGGATAGGTACAGATACTGTGTATAATTCATACCTGAACCTGCATCTACTCCAGGGGTTGGTTGTAGATCTTTTTGCTGCACAGGGTTGCACATCACGCGCATGTGCATAGCAATCAAAAAATAGCTTCTGCACATGCGCAGAAGAAAAAATTAGCTTCTGCACATGCGCAGAAGCAAAATCCAAGATGGCAGCACCCACGGAGAACTGGCTTTGTGACGTCATCGCCAAGTTACTAATGGTTCTAAAGAACCATTTAGAACCGGTAGGAACCCACCTCTGATCTACTCCCAAAGGCAAGGAAGTCTTCAGCATAAGTCCGAAAATAAGTACAGGCGTTGTGATGCCTGTCATAGCATAAATGCAACTTTGGCTTCAGTGGCCATCTTTCTGTGTGTTTTTATGCCACGAAGGGGAAAAAAACCCATGTGAAGGCTATTGAGGGGATATAAAGTTTAAAAAAAGCTTATCCTGGTCCCTTCTTTTGCATAAATTTGCATACTTTGAAGAATGCTGTTAAAGGCGTAGAAGAAATACCAAATGAATGGTTGTGGCTATGAATTGCAGCTAAATTGGACAGAGTGTGCTCTTAGAAAACACCCAGTTTCTGCCCTGGCAAAGTAGAATGTTCATTGTCTATATGACGTCTGCCAATTTTCCATGAGTTGCATACCAGTAAGGTTATTCAGGATTTCATTCTCTGGTTTATTGTACTCATTGCTAATTATAGGAACAGACTACGGTGGTTAAGATGCACCTCAACTAGAAATTCTACCTATTAATATGAGTTTAGACCAGAAAATGCAAAAGTGTAAAAAGTCCAGCGGTGGGTTCTACTTACCTTCCCTACCAATTTGGAGTCGCGTCGGAAGTGCGCATGCACGCACGCTTGCTACACTCGCACATGTGCCCTCATCACTCCCAGGCGAAAACCCTCTGTGCATGCGCAGAAGGCTTTTTGCATTCGCAGAGGGTTGTTTTTCAGGCAATTTAAGGCTAGAGTACCAATTTTGAGCCACAGGACCAGTTCAGTGGCGTGTCCAGCTGACCGTCACTGCCAGTTTGGCGACTGGGGGAACATTCCCGCTACTGGTTCTAGCGAACTGATCTGAACCGGCAGGAACCCACCTCTGAAATAGTCAGATCCACATATTCAAGGAAAGGTTTTTCCCCTCATTCTTTCATCTGCCATTGTACAAGTATTTGGCAAGCTTAGTTTTGTGGAGGCAACTGGGGAAATGGGGTGAGAATAATATTTTCTATTAGTTCTGTTAATTATAGATCTAAATCCTGAATCTGATCCTCCTTTTTCTTCTTTTCCACAGCGGTTACAAAGTGAGCTACCATTCACAACTGAACAGCTGGAGGCTGTTTTTGACAGTCTGGTGCAAGACAATAATGGTTACCTCACCCCAGTAGAATTCAGTGTAGGCCTAGGTAAGAGAAGAAGGAGAGTTTGGGAGGTGATCATCACTACATGTGGAACAATGAAAGCTGCTCCTGTTGAAGGCAAACAGTAGACAGGAAATCCATATTTCTGTTCTCAGACAGCTGAGAGCTGAGAATGGAACCATACTGAGAATTGAGTCTCCTGTAGCAGGCAAGGCAGTGATATATGGAGAACTGAAAATATTGCTCTACTCTGAAGCAAAGAGGTAGGAATGGATAAATGAGGAATAGATCCTAGCTGGTGAACTGTTTGTCTTTGCCATTTTACTGTTTAGTAAAACAAACACCGCTTACAAATGTTGGTGTACCTTCAGGAATTGTTTTGCCCATGTCAATTCCACAAACAAGTTTCTCAAGAGTAGTGAACATCTGGAAGCCACACCAAGCTTCATGTTTGCAGAACAGAGTATGGAATGTATTTCCTCTTATTGTGAGTCATATTGGGATGAGGTTTCCTTGCAACAGCCTGCTGTCCTATTCAGAAGTCTTCCAACACTTCTCATTTACTGCTAAAATACCCAGCAAGCATGAATCCCCCATATAAGCAAAATAGATACTGTAAAAAAGATCCATTTGATATGAGCTGGCTTTGAAAAAGGGGAGGTTACTAAAATACCCTTGTGCTGATTAGAAGAAGCCAAGTTCCTCTGTTTAGGAAAACAACTTAAGTCAACAGTTCTAAGACTTTGCTACGAAGCAGACTGATCAAAGTGATCAGACCTAGGGAATTGGGTAAGAAAGCAGTGAGTGATTCTGATTTGATGAACTAGAATAGAGACATGATATAGTAAATTATGCCCAAAGGGTAAATATCTTGAAGTTCTAAGAATAAACAGTTCAGGTATTTGACCTGGGCTACATATTTAGGAGGCAATAATCACAATACAGGTAATCCTCAACTTATGACCGCAATCGACCCCAAAATTTATGTTGCTAAGTAAGTAGTTTTGCCCCATTTTACGACTTTTCTTGCCACCTTTGTTAAGTGAAACACTGCAGTTGTAACACGGTTGTTAAGTGAATCATGTTTCCCCGTTGATTTTGCTTGTCAGAAGGTCGCAAAAAAGGTGACCCCATGACCCTGGGACACTGCAACTGTCATAAATGTGAGTCAGTTGTTAAGCATCTGAATGTAAATCAAGTGTGCATGGGGATGCTGCAATGGTCAAAAAGTTACTTTTTTCAAAGTTGTATGTTTGAATGGTCACTAAGTGAACTGTTGTAAATAGAGGACTACCTGTATAGAATATTGCTAGTACTGGCCTAATCCCAGAATAGTTAATGGTTGACTCTCTATCAAGGAATCAGAACCGCTGTATTAAAAACCTCTCAGCTGCAAGCAACCAGAGCCACTCATAGATAGCTAAAGCAAGTAACTTTATTGTTCTCTACCTAAATTACAAGAATCTCTCCAGGCTGCTCGCCTTCCCTTGGGAACAACCACATAAAGTTTCATGAATCTTGAGGGTGGAAGGTTTATGCTTTTTGCAGTTGTGCAAGGATTCTAAACTAACCCCATGCTTGACCCTTCCCTCCACTTCCAACCTAACTGGCAGTTTCCCAACAAAAACTCTGAAATCAACTGTTTGCTAAGCCAATAATAATAAGGGGAATCTGATATTCAGCCTATCACAAATGAGAAAGCCAGTCAGACAAATTGCTTTTATTAAAATACTGAGGGGTATGGGGGGGGCATGTTGTAGCAGAGGGAAGGCATCTCTGTATTCTGGGCTAAGCAAGACAATCCAAAGAGTAATAGAAAAAAGCAATATGTCCTCTCTGATAGCAACTTTCATATTTTGGCACTAATTTGCATATAACAGTTATGGCAGATATAACATTATGATATAATAACTATTTGTTTTTACCTTCGTATTATGTGCAAATCAGGTCAGCAAATCATTTAACAAATTATAGTTTTTAAAAAACTGAGTTATTAATATGTGTAAGAAGTCCAAATAATAATAATAAAATGCAGGATTCAACCGTAGTCTGTGTTTGGGTTGCCAGAGTTTAGTCCTGGAAACAACGAACAACACAGGAGTCTGCCCATTACAGTTGTAAGTCCCTGCGGTCCTTAATTGAGGTGTCCTCATAACTGCCTCACTCAATGACCACTGCCCCTGCCCTTTTAGATATGGCTGAAATGGGTTGTTAAATGAATGGAGAAAAAGAGCTGCCCACTGAAGGTGGACAGGCAGCTCCCCTCTGTGCACAGGACTGGCGGTCGGGATGATCTGAGCTTCCTTGGTCCGTCCCAGGAAGCCATGTTGGCTTCCCTCATCACCGTGAACTAGAAAATTAGAAAGCCTTTCTCTGTAGCCTGGGGCGTGGCGAGGAGTCAGTACACTGCACAGGGAAGTGAAGCTGTTCCAACTTTGTTCCTCCATACAGCATGTCCCTGCACTGATTTTCCTGGTTAGAGGAAAAACCTTCCCTCTAACTGGTGTGTGTGTGTGTGAGAGAGAGGGAGGGAGGGAGAAGGGAAGTGGTGCACTGTTTAGAGAAACAAAATGGCTTGTGACCTCCTCATCCAGCTTTCCTGTTGACTTTCTCAGGAAACTGGCAGGGATGATTGCAAATGGTGATCACCCGAGGTTGCTAATAGCCCAGATTGCAATCACATGACTGCAGGGGCTGTGTAATGGCCGTGACTGTGAACACCAATGGTAAGGACCTTCATTCAGCACCATCTTAATTTCCAATAGTCGCTGAATGAACAGCCGTACAGTAAGTGGAAGACTACCTGTATGGAATAGCAGAGAATATTTTTAAGACCGCGAAGCTGCCCTCCTAGTATGATTGACTGTAGTTTCCAGAATTTGCAGCTAGCATGGTGAAAGGTCTGGGTGGCTGGGGAGACTGAGGTTTATACTCAAGCATACTTATGGGTACTAAGTGAGGGAAGGGTGATAAGCAGAATTACTGTCAGGCCTGCATTTTGGCCTGCCACACTTTCAGCTATTCTACTATGCATTGGTAGAGAGGGATTGGACCATGTGACGGACTTGTGGGTGTGGGGGCAGGATCTTGAACTTTCAACTAAGGGGTGGAAACCTGTAAATCTTCAGATTTGGATTTCAACAGTTTATGCCAACATGTCTTTCCTAATAAATTGGAACTTTGAGGAATGCTTTGTCTTGGAGTCTGATCTGTTTAGGGATGATATTTGGAACGCTTCATTGCCACAGAGTAACCACAGTTCAGTGCATAAGTTATGTGGGTGGGCTAAGGATGGCTAGTCCTATTGTTCTTAGGACAACCCACATAGCTAGTGCGATTTAGAAAGCCACTTTCTAAGTTAAGATGGGGTTATGGATTTGCTATTTCACAAAGGGTCTCTCATTTTGCTTCCCCCAATTAATTATGTAAGCCCCAATACTGCAGTCTGGGACTTTGTCTTGAAGTTGGTAACTTCAGTGGGCTTCCAGTCAATATTGTACTTCTCTCTCTTTACAAACCAGATCAAACGAAGCCTAAAGCAAATTTCCTTTCTGTGGGCTACAAGGTGATCTCGTGTCCTTTCACTTATTTTCATAGGGAAGTTCATAGGAAACGAGCCACACCAGAACTCTGAACATGCCAGTCACGAGGAGACCTTTGAGTCTAGCTGGTCGGAGGAATTGGACCAGACAGATGAAGGGGAGAAACAGTTTTGCTCTGTGCTGGAGCAGTTTGAAGCATCCCAGCTCTTTGAAGAGTAAGATGGAACTCTCCAGTCTGTCTTTTTCCATTAGAGTGTGATTGTGATAATGGTTCCATTCAACAGCCTCGCGTTCAAAAAAGGTTGCCTTGAATTTTGTATGGCAGACTCTTTGCTATATAATTAGTGAGCTATATCTATTGCCTTTAATCTGTAGAATAAGGGTGAAGACCTTCTGGGTCTCCAGCTGCTACTGAATTACAGCTCCTAGTATCTCTTACCAGTGGTCACATGGACTAGAACTGAGGGCTACAGCAAATCTGGTGGGCTGTGGATTTCTTATGCCCATGGGAGAATGTTACTAACTCTTCTGCTTTTCTGTTGCTAAGGCATAATTCTGTGACAATGTTAGTGAAGGAAGAAGAGCAAAAATTGGAAAATTTGGGTTGGTAATGTAATAAGAGTCAACCAAAACTATTTTGAAGGGGGAAATGCGCAAACCTAATGTCCAGAAAAAGCTCAGACTTTAAGATTTATGTCTTTCCTCTTGTGGTTTGCTTGTTCTTATCTTGTGGGTAGGAGTAGAACCTAAGGTTGTGTCTTTAAAAGCATTTTGCTAGAATCTCCATTGCCTTTACTCCAGTCAGGGTGAAGTTCAAGAGCTTTGGGTTCGAATCCGGAAAGAGGCACCAGAACTCCTAACCGGTTTTGAAGAGTTTCTTTTTCATATTTCCTCATGCATCAAGGATCTGCACCATGAGAAAGAATCCATGGAACTGGTATTAAAACGGTAAGCAATTCCCAGAATGTCTTAAGGCCTCTTTTATTAAGATGAAGACTGGGGCATTGGCTTCCCATGGACTAGTTCTAGATTCCCACATTCTGCTAGTCCCATGGACAAGGACTAGCAGAATGTGGGTCTCTAGAGGAAAGACTATGTTGTGCAAGTGTGATAGTGCCTAAAGTTTTAATTAGAAGGCAAAAAATCTGTAAAATATTGTTGATAATAAAATATTCATGGAGGCATAGTTGAAGTAAAATATGGAGCTTAATTTTGATGCCAAGATTAGCCAACTGTTTGTGAACAAAACAAAATAGATAAATTTTGTAATTTAATTTTTGTAATTTTTCAGTAATTTAAATCCGTCATTGTGTGAATTCATTATAAAACACGATTAATCTAATCTTTTATTTTATAGTCATTTGATACACTTTGTCCTTTGACTACAATGGGTTTTACTGGAATAATTTTTCCAAGGCCTAGTTACAGTTGCTAAAGATTGCAGATAGGATTGTAAAACTTAAAGCAAACATTCACTGTCCAGAAACAACATATTAAGCCTATTATAAAGAATCCTGAGTTCTTCTTTTTAAGTTTTTTTCTTTTTATGGGCAGCAACTATTTAAACATTCTGATATTTTTGTAGGGCTGTGTGAGTGTCATAATTAGTGAGTATGTGAAAAGTGACTGGGTGTATCATGTGGTGAAGTGGAATGTATTTACTTTGCTTTAAAGAAAAGATTTCCCCCGTTCTCTTACTTTGTTTTCATTTTTGTTTCTTTTACCCAACCAATGTTTTTCAGACTTGGCAACTTTAATATGTGTGAACTTCAAGCTACCACAATTCTCCAGCCAGCATTGTTGCCAGGTTTGAAAAACACCGGTATACACTTTTTCCACATCTCCTTCTTCCTGTTCTATTCTTTTAGAAGAGAGACCGACCATGACAGAGAAATCAGGTGTCTCTATGAGGAAATGGAGCAACAAATTAAAGCTGAAAGGGAGCGGCTGGTCCAGCAGGTAAACTCCTGATCTGCACGCAATCCTAATCCTTGATTACTCTTATGATGTAATGCTGGGGATGATTTTATGGAGGAAGGGGAAAAAAAAGGAATAATAGGCTGAAGATCCGGATGGATCTTGACCAACTTGAACACTGGGCCCTATCCAACAAAATGAAATTCAATGTAGAGAAAAGTAAAGTCCTACACTTAGGTAAGAAAAACCAAAAGCACACGTATGAACTGGGTGAAACCAGGTTCAATAGCAGTAACTCAGAGTGATTTTGGAGTCTTAGTGGGCAATCAACTAAATATGAGCCAGCAGTGTGCGGCAGCAGCCAAAAAAGCCAATACAATCCTAAATCGGATTAACAGAGGGATACAATCAAGATCAAGTGAGGTACTAATAACACTCTGTAAAGCCTTAGTAAGACCACACCTAAAATACTGCATCCAGTTTTGGTCACCACACTATAAAAAAGTTGTTTAGACTCTAGAAAAAGTGCAGAGGAGAGCAATCAGGATGATTAGGGGCAGGGGTGAAATCCTACAGGTTCGGCCCGGTTCTATAGAGTAGGTTGCAAGCAGCTGGTGACATCATAGAACCGGTCCTGTTAAAACTCTTAAAT
>JANHFT010001809.1:128655-139774 GCA_032467955.1 Pseudoxenodon macrops | reverse complement strand
TTTTATTATTGGCTGTTCACCGCCCTGAGTCCTTCGAGAGAAGGGCGGTATATAAATTTAATTAATAATAATAATAAATAATAATAATAAAGGCCAGTTTCATTATTCTAAGGAAGAGGCCCTCTGTAAAATGAGGATGTGTTGAAAAGGCACACAGGAGGCTGATTAGTCTTACGACATAAATAAAGTGGTTAGGAAGCTAAATGGCAAAACCACATCTATTCTGACTAACTATGTGTTATTAGCTATTAGACACGTAGAGATTTTGTATCAATCATCCAAGTGCTAATGCATGAAGTCTATGTTTCAGTCACCTAGAAAAATGTCTATCCTTGATCCTAGGTAAAAACACTCCATGACTGACTGAAACTGCCTTTGATATGATCTCAACTTTAATTCCATCATTTTTGAAAAGCCTGTTGGATAGAATTTAGGAATGTAAACGCAAACATTAAAGCAATTGACAAGAAATTGTTTTCTGTGAGTGCAGTGAAATAATACAAAAAGCCCCTAAGAATAATAAATCTTCAAACTGGGATCAAAATAAAATTGAGAAAACAAACAATCCTGGAAGTATGTGTTACTAATTACTGAATTACTTAAACCACAGCTCTAATGAATCAATTTTTATTCAACTTAGAAAAATTGGATGGAAGTTATTTTTTAACTATTGCAAGATACTGTGTAGAATCAACTTAGCCATAGTAATCTAATGGCGAAAGTGTTAATTTAGAAAAAGACAGCTCCAAGTTCATGTCTACCTTCAACCACAAAAAACTTATTGGGTAACTTGGAACCAGTCATTATTACTCAGCACAACCTATATCACAAGGTTTTTGTGGGGATTATTTGGAAAAGGAAACATGTATATCTCCTTAGTATAAAAACATAGAACATAGGTATGGAAAGAATTTTGAAATCAAACATCGTTATGGAACAATGTTCAAATAAGTTATCACAGATATCACATCACTTATTAATACTTTCTTATTTAATTATGCCTGGAACATAACCCCCTCTGAAAGAATAATATTTAAGTTAGCATCTAATGGTGCAAGTTATCCTAAAACTGCCTTTACAGAATATCCTACTATAGTTGCATTCTTATCAAAAACTAGTCATTCAAATGTGTATTGTTACCTTCTACATTGTCTGCTTTTTTCTTTCATCTGTCAACAGCCTAGATTTGCATTATTTATTTCCTCATTCTAGCTGTCAGCTTCAATGCCACCACTCCATATTTATCATCATTGACATTCATAGATCACATGACTTGTCATATGCTTCTATGGTGACATTTGATAGAGTGCCTTTATTGATTCTGTATAACTAGCATGTGTTCTTCAAAATAAACATTTGTTGGAAAAATATTGAAATTGAAAAAAGTATTTCTGGTGCTGCAAAAAGTCAAACAGTGTGTTCTCCCATTTGCTCTCCTTTCCTGTTATCCAGGTCCTCCTCTGCCTATTCAGATATCTATTCACTATACTTTTTTTTCTTTCATTAAATCAATCATGTCTGATTCTCAGAGACGGCCTGGACAAGTCCTTTCAGTTTTCTTGGCAAGGTTGTCAGAAGTGGTTTGCCATTGTCTCCTTCCTGGGGCTGAGAGAAAGTGATTGACCCAAGATCACCCAGCTTTGTGACTCAAGAGGACTAAAACTCTTGTTCCCTGGTTTCTGAAAAAAAAAGAGAGAGAAATTCTATTGCTGTATATAGAATTATAATATCATTTAAAAGATAACCCTATTCTCTTCCTCTTATGATTTATTCAACTTTTCATTTTCCTGACAATGTCAGCTTCTATTCCATATCATTAATCACTTACAAAAAAAACCAAGGAAAGGCAAATTACAGTGATGTCAGGATTCAGGAAAATTGTACTAGACGTTACTGCAGGATTGGGGGGCTTTGGGCCTTGTCACTAACTCACAATTCCAAGTATCTTATTCTATTGACTATTTTGGTTGTAGTTGCTAGAAGAACTTACGTACTCAAGTTTTTCTGCCTTTCTTACCGAGAGAGAAGGGAGGATTCAAGGAAAGGTGCTGATTTCTGCAGCAACTTTGGGTTCTTGAAAGTATAGCTTTGCTCTTGAATGCACTGTTTTTATGTTCAGAAATTAATTCTTGAAAATTAAAAATTAGCTTAAGAGGACAAAGAGATATTTACCGTATCGAATGGAGTATAAGACACAACAGTGTATAAGACGCACCTTAGTTTTTTGGGAGGAAAATAGGGGGGGAAATCTGCCTACCAGGTATTCATCTGGCTAGTGTCCTTAGTCTGGTCAGCTTCAGCACATTATTTTATCCCCTGGTTAGGACTGAAAAAGAAAGCTTCTGAAGCACAGCTGATAGAGAGAAGCAATGAAAAAAGCCTGCAAAGATAGCTTCACTCTTCAACCGCCTCATTAAGTCTCAAAAAAAGCTTTGAAAAAGCTGCATTAGGAGTATAAGACCTACCCAAATTATCAACCTCTTTTAGGTCTTATACTCTGAAAAATACGGTAATCTAATTGGGCCATGTTTGTACATCAGAGGAGGAGAACTTGAGGAATACAAGCATAAGAATCAGTTTTCTAGCTCATTGGTGAGTTGTTTCTTTTTTAAAGATCTCAGCTGCTAGAAGGATGACGTCAGCAACATTACTTATTCTATTTCCAACAAAAGTGACCTGTGGGTTAAGGCGTGTTTCTGTTCTTTTGCAACTCCTTTTAGTATGAAGTTCAGTCTTGAGTTAGCTAGCTCTCTCTCTTTGTTTACTTGTGCCTGTGGTATGAAAGGACATCTTGTCCAGCACATAGATGGTCAGAGGCTTCAACAAACTTTGTGGGATGTGAAGGGCTAAGAACAGCCAAGAGTCCAAAAAAAAAAAAGTTTGAGGTTTATTATTTAACTGAATAAATGTGTTTAGGTGTTAGTCTTCAATTGTGTTTACTACTAGCTTGGACCAATGTATAAATTAAAGGGGGAAACCCCCTTTAAACCCCCCCAAATAAAATTAGCCAGAATAAAATTAGAAACTAAGAGGAAATTAAGCAACACTGCAACCAACACAACAGTTTCATAATATTTTTTAATGAAGTCCAGTATCTTAAAACAACATAGCATATAACACTTCAGAACCAGTATAGTGTGATGGCTAAGATATTGGACTAATCTGGGGAGACTGAGGTTCTAGTTTTCCCTTAGCCACAATAGCTCATTGGGTGACTTTGGAGTGATTTTGTTCATAACTCAGGTAGCCTCACAGAGTGAGTGCAATGGAGAAAAATAAACCTGTTGTGCTTAGTCATAAAATACCATATGAAATAAAAATATTAAACTTAAATTAATACTGTCATTTAATATTGGATGAAGAAATGCTGAAATAATATTAGGGGACTGGAGGCTAAAACATACAATGAATGGTTGCAGTAACCGGACATGGCTAGTCTAGTGAAGGATACTTGCTCCCATCAGAATCTGATTTTCTTTTTAAGGCAAAAGGGGATCTGGATGTAACTTAGGAGCCAAGGCAGGTTAAAATAGCAGAGGGCAGATGGAAGCTATGAGGGATAAGTATCAGCAATTTGAATTTTGTCCAGGGTCAAACTAGAAACCACTGGAATTTTGTCTCTACTGCCAGAAGACAGACATTCTAGTGTCCCAGTTCTACCTCACAACTAACTTCAATTCTTGAGTATTTAGCAAGAATGGCTTCATGAATAATCTATTGCAGTAATCTAACTTGAAGACGTCAGCACATAGGCAATTCTTCCAAGGCTGTTTTTATCCTAGAGATGCTACACATAGCAGGTCAACTTTGGTTGATATAAGTGGTCCAGCACCAAATAAGATGTACTGGGCATGCTGTGGGTTCCCATTCATGAAGCAGGAGGCTCCAGGAAGTGTGAGATAGGCAGCAATGGTGCCATCAATGTAACTGACTTTTCTGTTTTGTTTACTGGCCGAATTGTTGAGATGAGGGCTGGCTGCACTACCAGGCAAAATGAGAAACTAGGAACTAGACTAGAGTGTGTTGAAAGACAAAGATGTGTATCCCATAAAATCCACTCTTTATTTCTAAATTACTCTGCTTGCCGTATAGGGCAGCAGAGGGGGCTCATCCATCTTTAGGGTTGAACTTAGCCAGCTGTCCTGACAGCTCTGCAAGTAAAGAAATGAGTGTAGGTTGTTGTTACCTTCTCTTTTGCTTTAGGCAGCAAATTGCTTGGACCAACAATGTTAGAAATCGAGCTACAAAAAGAGTACCATCATTGCAGAATAAGAAGCAATCTGCTCTAGTACGTCTTTGAATTGCTTCCCTCTGGGTGATTGTTCACGTTTTGTGGCATTAAATCTGTTTTCTTAAAAGAACTGAGTTTTATCTTCCCTAAACTCTTTGTGAAAGACTACTCGGTATACTGAATCCAAAGCACTGTTTATATATGGAAGAATGAATAAAGCTGGTAGCAGTCTTTTGAACATTTGAATCCAAGTTTTATTTAACTTGATCAGAGTTACCCGTATTTTTTGGACTATAAGACCCACTAAGATTTTGAAGAGGTAAACAAGAAAAAAAAGTTTTTGCCCTCCCCAGCCCCCAGGAGTACTTTGCAGGCCTCCCAAACCCCCTGTGTGTCCCGTTTTTCGCAAAAATGGGATGTGCAGAGGGTTTGGGAGGCCTGCAAAGTGTTCCTGTGGGTGGGGGAGGGCAAAAACGTGACGAGTGGGAGGTGGCGGTTGTGAGGCCAAAAATGGGCCTGTTTTTCACAAAAACAGGGCATGCAGAGGGTTTGGGAGGCCTGCAGAGTGCGCCTGGTGGCTGGGGAGAGCAAAAACACGGTGCAGGGGGGTTTGGGAGGCCAAAAGTGGGCCCAATATTTGCAAAAACAGGGTGTGTAGAGGGTTTGGGAGGTCTGCAGAGTCTCGGGGGCTGGGGAGGGCAAAAACGGCCCCGTTTTTGCAAAAAATCAATTCTTCCTCCCTGCCATTGAGATGGAGGCGATAGAACAGACTGGCATAGGGAGCAAGGGAGGCATTCCAGAACATAGGATGGAAAGCAAGATACAGTATATCTTCTGAATGTGGGGAAGCTTATAGACCAAAGGCAAAAGAATATGCAGGAATGGGAAATGGTACATCAACCTGGATCCAACTTTTTAGATGTTCATGTGGAGGAAAGAAATATTCTTAACAGTGAGGAGAGTCCCTAATGGTGACAGTTGGAGTGCTTGTAATAGGCCTTGAATGGCCTGGGGAATCCTTGAAGAGGCCCTGAGCAGTTTACACGTCCTGGAATACATGTGAGAGTTCTGGTAGAAGACAACCAAAAAGCAACAGGGAGCAGTCAAGAGTGATAAGTGTAAGTGGTCTGAAATGACAAATCTGTAGAGGCATGAATTGAGTAAGTATACTGTATGTATGTTTGACAGAATTGTTGAGCATAGCTCCCAAGAAATTGTCATAAATTGGAGATGTCTAAGCCTTTGTGTCTGGATGAGATAGCTGGTTTTGTTGCTCTCTTAGCCATCATGTCAATTATAAATCCTACAAAAGGTTAATGGGAAAACCCTCAAAGCAACGGGTAATTACTGCAGGAAGGTAATGAACCTGCTCAGTTGTTCTTTCAGGCAGAGAAGCAGAAGTTTGACTTCAGAGGGCTACTTATGAGGATTTGAGCAGGAAGCGTGACTAGAGCTACTATTGTGGCAAATTCCTTGCCACCTGTTGGGCTAGAACTGGTTCATTGTCATTATTAACTGGACCATTGGGATGCACCTTGATACTGATACTAGAGCAAGTGATTAGTGATCTGATCCCCAGAAAATCTGTAGCCATAGCTTTTATTCTATGAGTGAGAGGGGGACTTTATACCAGGTATGGCAGTTAAATTTCCTCCTAACTCCACATTCCCAAGCAGATTAATTTCAGAAGATTAGGAAGTCTTAAATATGAAGAAGTTATCTCTATAGCAGCACTTTCAAATTCAGTCCTCTCTTTCTTCGTCTTTCTTTTAGTCTCCAGCTTTATATGCTGGGCCTGTTCCTCTTGCCCTTTTGAGTCAAGGTCATGTAGTTGCTTGTTCTCTGACTTCTCCATTTGTCCCTTTTTCTGGTGTACCTATTGGAGATGTCTACATGGCCAGTTTTAAGCCTCACATCAGAATTAGTGTTAATCTGATCTGAATGTTTTAAGAGATTGCTAAGTAGTTAGATCTTTAAAAAAAAAAAATCTCCTTTAGTCTTTTGTGAAATTTACACCTGATAATTCAGCCCAAAGTGCTTGCCTACATTTTGTTGACTTTCGGTACTGTTAGGAGCCACAAGAAGCTCAGCTATTTCAAAATGCTTTCTGCCCTGAGCAATTAAGCATTCCACCATCATCTAACAAGCTTGTGATGAGTTTTTACTGATGTCAGCTGGAGGGGTTGAATTTCAAAACAAGTAGTATTGGCAAGAGGCGTAGGAGTCACAGCTGTGAAAGCAATGGGTAAGGGAATAAAATTTAGTGGTAGAGCACATGCTTTACACACAAGGTCTACGGATGGGTCCCCAGACTCATTGAAAAGATTTTGGCTAGCAGAGTTGCAAATAATCTCTCACCTATTATTTTGGAAACCCATTGCCACACAGTAGACAAAAGATTTCATGTCAAAAGCCATGTTTTAGTTAATTATGATTTATGGAATAAAGCACTAGGACTCTTAATTTTGCAATGTGCTAAACCAAGCAAATTTCATTTTGGTGAATTTATATGGCAGTGAAGACCTGTTTTTGTCTTCTCCCTTAATGTATCAAGAAAGCTATCAAATAACATATCAAGAAAATTACCTTCTAGACAAGGTAGATGCTTGTTCCACTTCTGAATAAGGTGTACTTTGTGCAGCTTGTTCTGAGCATTTCATAAAACAACAAGCTCTGAAGGTCGAAAGGCATTCTTCCAGTCCTAGATAGAGCAGTTGGCTGATAACCTCCCAAATCAGGGGCAACCTCCAAATTCAGTTCCTCTTGGGCAGGAGTGTATCATGCCTGCTTCTGTTTCTCTGCTTTGCCATGCCATTGCCTTCAATGTTGGGTAGCTAAGTCTGCTTGCTTTGTCAATACTGTATTTTTATAGGCAAAGTAAACCCTATAGTGTACAATGCTCTGCTTTAACTTCTTTGTTCGTTTTGTTTCTTTAGTATTTCATACTACTGCTCTGCATCTTCCTGCTTGAGATAATTGCTGGAATCCTGGCCTGTGTCTATTACCAGCAGGTAGGTAACCTGAGAAAAGGGGGTGATCGGTAAACAGGCTACATTTCATTCCCCACAGGTTTTCTCAGCACAATGAATATTTGTCTACAGAGATCTACTCATTCTTGTCTACTGTGAGCCAGCATTACTGTGACAGTGATAGTCATGGGGCTATTTGGCTTCTTTCCACAAAACCCTGTAAGCACATCTGTTATGCATAGAACCTCCTAGGCTAGAGATTTGTGCAAACCTACAATGAACAAGGGATTGGCATCTGGGCACTCTGTGTGTCTCAAGGGCCATGCTATGATTTGAAGCTGCAGTGCAAACACTTCTTTCATTAACTTTGTTCCAGTGCTACAATAAAAATGCATTTGATTATAAAACGCATATGTAGGCATTGATGTACAGCCATTGGCCCAAGTAAGGCAACTTTTATGATGCAGTAAATTTTAGTAAACCAGAAGCATAAAATGTTGCTCTAAATGATTTAGAGCAGTTCAGTAGTTCACCCATGCACACACCTGGGAAGATCTTTACCACTAGACCCATTTATTATTTGAACCATTTACATAGCTGCCCATCTTATATCGAATTCTGGTAGGCTTCCAATCGAGAATTAAAACAGTATCAATAATAAAACAACATTAAGTCCATATTAAAACCATAAACATTAAAAACAAAAACCCAACATCAAGGTAAGCTTCTGACATGCAGTCACCTCATCCTATCCCACAATAGCAATAGCACAAAGACTTAGACTTATATACCACTTCATAGTGCTTTACAGCTCTCTCTAAGCGGTTTGCACCATCAGCATATTGCCCCCAACAATTTTGGTCCTCAGAAGGATGGAAAACTGAGTCTACCTTGAGCTGGTCAGGATCGAACTCCTGGCAGTGGCCAGAGTCTGCTAATACTTCATTCAACCAATGTACCATTGGCCAATTTAATATAACATGAAATTGATCGGCAATGAGTTGGTTTGAAGCCATTTTAATGAATTGTGAAAATACCATCTAAGAGAATTTTCTGCTTACTGCATCTGTGCTTGGAATGCAAATATTGGAATGTACATTGCCTTGTTCTCTTTCCTTTTGATGCTGTAGTATCAAATGGACTAACCATCCATTTGATTCTATAGTTCTTAACACTTTATCTTATTACTAACAAAAGGTGATTGTCACTGCAATCTCTTGACTGTTCACATACTAAGCCCAGAGAGCTAAGCAACTGGGAGGAATGAAGATGCGAATGAGTGACACCTAGATCTGTTTTTAAACTCCTAAGTGTCTCATTGTATATTTTGCAATATCCACATTCAACTGCAAGTACATAGAATCCCAGAGATGGATTCTTGTCTGTAAAACTCACTTCATTGGAAATGTTAACTAAAACATTTTAAAAAAACTTTATTTTGGTCTGCTTATTCCCGACATATTAATTACCGCTAAACTTCTTACTGCTGCTCTCTTTTAAGGGACTGTAATGCTTTTATTGTACATTGGTTTTATGATGAAATAATGCAATCAAGGAAGGGCAGCTGTCCCTAAAGGGCCATCTACAAATAATAAAAGAAAAAAAATGCTTGGTAGTTGTCTGTTTTTTAATATTGTCCTGATTGATGCATGTTTTCATAATAAATGTAGAGCCTGCTGATCTAATTAATAGTATCTTGGCATCTCAGAGAATGAGTTTGCAACAGTTTTACTACCTAAGTAATAAACCAGCTTTAACCTGAATGTGACCTGAACAGAAGACCCGACACACTTATTTTGGTTCATACAACAAGCTAAATCCTGTTTGCTTGGTGTCTTTGCTTGTGTAATAAGCTGTGCCCAAACTAATAAACTAATTTGGGCAAGCTAACACAAATGTTCATGTTTCCGCAGCGTGCTAAATCACAAACTACACAATTCCACGTTAGCTTTTTTCCAAGCAAATGTAGTGCAATGGATCAGGTCAGGTGGAAAAGCACGGAGGTTTGCCACCTGTAGGTGCTTAATAATTTGGTCATGGCTTGATTTAGAACTGTGAACTGTCACTTTAGGTTCTAAAATATGGATTATAAAAAAATCCTATTATTTATACAGGGATTAGCAGCATTAAAATGTCAGGTGTTGAAAAGATAAGTAGGCTGAATGCTAGTAAAATAAAATAACAGTAGTGCTGGAATCACTAGGAAATCCTGATCCCATCCCTTGTGAAGTTTGCAGGTTGCAGAACCTGAGGTATTACCTGTATGTGAAAATGGACTGGAAGCTAAAGGAATGCATGGCAAGCATTGGTGATGGGGGCAGGGTAAGGGGGGAAGGCATGGCATGGTGAGATCTTTACTCTTTGGGGATTTTTAATGATTGTGGGAATCATCTTGGTTTTGTAAGCTCATTTTCTCCCTCTGCTAGCTTTTTTTTTGGGCAAACTTTATATCCTCTCTTCAAAGACTCAAGGAATTGGTTTTTTCTGTTGCCTTTTGTATTTCTTCCCTCGCTGGCACTTTCTTCCACAATGCCTATAAACTCTGTGTGTGTGTGTGTGTTTATCTTTGCTGCCTCTTTCTGATGCTGCAGTTTTTCCCTATCAACCCACAGGTAATCTGCTTTTGTTTTTCTGCATGGCATGGGTTAATGGAGGGGCTTTTAAAATGTTTTCTTCTAGTATTGTTTTCTTCTTCTTCTAGTATTGTTAGTATTGCTATTCTGTTTTGCATTTCCCCCTGAGTTTTCTGCTCTAAAAACCTCACAACCTTTGGTTTCCCAATAAAAAGGTGATTTGGGACATAACCAAGATGATATGTTACCTGATTGGACAAGTGGGGTTTAAGGCTTATTGCTGAGTTGCTGATGCAAAAGCTTGACCTTGGCTTTCTTTCCAGATACGCTTCTCTTCTCAAATGCTTGCATAACAGTGTACTAGTTTAGACAGCAAAGTTGTAGATTGGGCATTTGAGTCTATGGTTACATTATCTTGGCTGACAGGGTTAATAAAAATAATGGGTCTTATTCAACTTGATGAGTTACTGTTCCTCCGTTGGATGAAACCATTCTTTGCTTCCAATATATAGGGTAGGGCTGTTTCCTTTCAGCTGTGGGGGAATCATTTGAATAAGCGCTTGTAGCTCTCAGTGCCAACAATATACTTCTAAAAGTAGGTCCAGGCAACCAAGATAGGTCTTAAAACTGTTTCAATTCTAGAGTTCTAACCAAGTTAAGTGCTTTGTCTTATTTGGTTTGCAAAGCATGAGGCAGGATGTGCAGGTAAGATCAGGGCAATCCTGCAATATATTAAAAAAGAAACATATTGACACATTCAATGAGCATTTCTTCAGAAGCTGGAGGAGACCTTGAGTAGCTTTCTCCAACAATCATGTTGGGCAGGGGACGGTGGGAACTACTGTCCAAGTTTTGGACTGACACTTGTTCCAAGAAGCCTGTTTTAGAGCATTCAGTTTGTGCAGCATTTCAAGCTATCCACCTTGCTCAGTTTGCCAAATTTATATTTGCCATATTGGACTCCCAGGTTCTAGGAAATGAAATTGGACATGAAAATTATCTCAGAATAGTTGGTTACAATTGTTACACAGGGAACTGGGTGGAAGAACCATATTGCTATATCTTATTTCTGTCCCCATTGTTGATGTCCTGTTCTGTATAGCTGAACAACGAGCTAAAGGAAAATCTGAGAAACACAATGATCACGAAGTATAGGAAGAAAGGAGAAGAGAGTGTGACTAATGCGGTGGACAAACTTCAGCAGGAGGTATGTTTAAGAGATTACGATTACGAGATTAATACAGATTACGATCTAGTGGAAGAAATGGGAAAAGCTGAATTTATGTATGTCTGTCTGTCTGTCTGTCTATCTATCTATCTATCTATCTATCTATCTATCTATCTAT
>JANHFT010001809.1:77994-91800 GCA_032467955.1 Pseudoxenodon macrops | reverse complement strand
CCATTCTTCATATGTTTTAACCTCCAGTCCCCTAATCATCTTTGTTGCTCTTCTCTGCACTCTTTCCAGAGTCTCAATGTCTTTTCTACATTGTGACGACCAAAAGTCTTCTCTTCTTTAATTAAATGCACCATCTTTTAATCATTCTTCACAGGATTTACCTTCCAAGCCCATCACTCTCTTTATTGCTTTTTTTGCTACACACTTTTTCCAATTCCTCAACATCCTTCTTGCACTGTGGAGATCAAAACTGAATATAATATTCTGTATGAGAGGGGAAAAACCAGAAGCTTCTTTCATAGAAGAAAACTTTTGAGAAATGGCAAGGCAGATTTTACCAGAGTAGTAGAATGTGCCTCACCATGGAGTCAGATGGAGTCAGAAAAGGCAAATTTACTCTGAGCAAAATCTATACTCCCCCACCCACGCTTTACTTAGCCCTACTTCTACTGACAGATAAGCAGTAATATACCTGCTGACAGATAAACAGAAATATGTACCTCTCTGCTTATTTGGGCATTTTTTCTCCTTTGACAGTTCATATCCTTGGCTGAGATTGTCATTTTTCAATGGGGGTAACTGTCAGGTAAGTGTAGAACTACAATCTTGATTTTAATTCTCTTTTCCTTATGGACCAAGAAATTTCAGCAGAGGAAATGAGAAAGAAGGAGAGAAAAGGACAAGTTTCTTCAGACATTTTATTTTAAAAAAGGTTGTCCAGAAAGGATTAAATATATTTCTCAGTAGTTGGTATAGAAACACACAAGCACATCTACAAGGCACTGCTTATGAGTGTCACATTAGTCCAGAATATGACATGAGCATATTGTACCTGTGCTTCATGCTTCAGTTGTGACCTTTAAATCTCTACATGGCCATCACCAAAATATCTCCAAGACCATTTCCTCCTACAATTTCAACCTGCTGTGCTCTTGGGAGACCACAAAATTAGGGAAATGGACATCTGCAAATGCTGCTTCTTTAGTGCAACAGTGATATTATTGAATTCCCAGCCATCTGAAATCTGATCAGCTCCTACCTTGTAAGGTTTCAGGAAAATTTTGTTAAAGACAAAATTGTTCAAAACAGACCTTGATTTGTAGATGTTGCCACCTGCCTACTTGCCATCAAAGTGGTTCTCATAAACTTACAGTATATATAAAACAAGAATAAACACATCCACAATATGTTAAAACCAATCCCAATTCCCATAATAAGAACCATAGAAAACATTTAAAAACGGGAAATAAAAAATAAAAGCCAACGAGAAAACAAGACGGCATCAAATGTGAATTTAAGAAAACAGTACCTAAAACAGCATCTAAATCTCTCTTTCAGTACTCTAATAGGTTAAATTGATGCCAATTGGAGTAGAAAGTGCCCAGGTGTCATATAGGTCTGTGTAAATCAGCACCAACAACTGAATTATATCCAGAAATTCATTGGTAGCTAGTACAGTTAGCATGTGGACCCATGCATTCTGGACTAATGGCAAGTTCAGGGCTTTTACTGTTTTGAGATTGGTGGCTTTATGATTTTATCTGTGACCGAATTTTGGGAGGAAGACTTTCTTTTTTGTTATGTAAAGGCAATTTTACCCATTTTTTTATTGTTATGATTATAACTTACCGAGAATTCTTCAACTGCAATGGGCAAAAATAAAACAAGCATGCTATATAGGTAGCTGTTTTATTTTATTTTTATATTTCGTCAAGCATGTATTAGATAACAGATATTAGTGTAAACATGATTATGAATGCATGAAAAGATACAAATAAAAGGGAATATAAGGCAGGGATGGTAGGCATCCTGGTGCGCTTATTCACACCCCTTAAAGACCTCTTAGGAATGGGGTGAGGTCAACAGTAGACAGTCTAAGGTTAATGTTTTGAGGGTTTGGGGAAGAAACCACAGAGTCAGGTAGTACATTCCAGGTATTGACAATTCTGTTATTGAAGTTGCAATCAAGTTTGGAGCAGTTTACCTTAGGTTTCTAGCTATTATGTGATCACATATTGTTGTGGTTGAAGCTGAAGTATTTGTTGACTGGTAGGACATTATAGCAGATAATTTTATGTACTACGCTTAGGTCAGATTGAAGATGGCGAAGTTCTAAATTGTCTAGGGCCAAAATTTCAAGTCTGGTAGCATAAGGTATTCTGTTGCGAGCAAAGGAGTGGAGGACTTTTCTCATGAAATATCTCTGGATTCGTTCAATTGTATTAATGTCTGATATTCAGTGCAGGTTCCAGACAGATGAGCTGTATTCAAGAATTGGTCTAGCAAATGTTTTGTATGCCCTAGCTTGTAGTTCAATATTAATATTAATAATATTAATATTAAACAATTTTAAGAGGTTGTAGTGAAGTGCTATCCTTGTCTTAAAAATTCAGCACAGCACAACCCTAAGGTGTTCACACATTCACATGTTCATGAATCTCTTTCTTTTTATCTGAGTTATATCCAATTGGTCAAAATCTGTATTGTATAAAAGAGTCAAGCTGCAATCAGTGTTCTGTTCACATATGCTGTTCATTTCTCAATATGATAAATCAAAACACAGTGAAATACAAGTGAATGCATTTTTTTTGAACAATAGGTTACAGCAACCTGCAAAATTATCAGCTTTGTATTTTCCTTTTCCTTCAGCAGGTAGTTAATTATCATTTGCCTATTCACAAATGGTCATGTCATTGGCTGGCCCTTACATCTAAATCTGTGTGAAGCTGTGCTTACTTCAGTGTAAGCTACAATCTAGAAGCATATGATCATATTGTAATTAATTATGTACATTACTGAAGGCATGAATATTTTTTTCCTGTAAATTCATAACTGAATAACTTTACATTTGAACACCTATTATGTGCATCATAGATGAGTTATTAAAATATAATGAGATGGAATTGTCAACAATAAATAAACAGTGCTGCTGTGTAGAATCACATTGTCATGCACGGCAGAGGGAATATTAATGACTCTGTTTCTAAACAACATTATGCACATCCATTAAAATCCATTGTTTTCAGAGGATAAAAAAAAAACAGAAACCAAGGTAAGTAGAAGAAATGTAGTTTCACTGACATGACACACCTGGTCTGTGGTACAGTGAAACTGTTGATTTGGCAAAATTAATCTTGCAGAGTTAAAATGTAGCTAATGTGTTTCATCTATCATAATGTTTGAACTGGAGGTAGAAGAAAGGGAAGTAATCTTTAGCTGCAGGTTGTCTTGTTTTACATGAACTGGATTTTTGATCAAGCTAAGAATCAAGGACCAGATATTGGAAGCAGATATTTTCATGCAAATTTCCATTAGGGCCACAGCCAGGAGAGCCCAAATGAGTGCATAATCATTCTGAGGCTGTTGGAAAAGAAGTAGTCTATTATTTTGTCACTTGCACATTTTATATGCATTTAAGTTTGGACCTAATGGAAAACGTTTTATGTACATTTTACACTCAATCCAGTTTCTTCCAATTTGCCATCTTCATGACTCTCTTTATTAAGATCCATATGTAAGTGTCTCACACCTTTTGAAAAACCTCTGAGGACAAGGGAGACCTTTTGCAAAGGATTAATATCTCTTGCCTCAGTCTAAAATGTATTACATATGTTAAAGGCATAGTAAGAAGGGGGAGATTTTAAATGCAGGAGAATTGGTAGAGATTAACCTCTCAGTTTGTTTTAAAATGAGAGAGCACACATTTATATTTACAATAGTTAGCCAATTTTGCTTTCTGATATCTATGAGTAGAATTTAATGAGGAAATTTGAAGTTAGAAGGTTGAAAACAATACAGACCTAAGCATGTTACCAAGAAACAACCCATATCAAGCTCAGCAGAGATAGAACTGCAACCATAAAGTTCCTTTAATGGTGATGAGTATTATCATCATTAAGCTACTCCTTCAGGTGAATTGCCAATTGGATGTAACATTACTAAGAGTGTTTGGAAGATGCAAACATTTGAAATGAAGGGACATGAAAGGCAAAAGAATAATTTTAAACAGCCTGATGGATTTTTCTCTCCACCAAACAACATACCCCTTTACAAATTCACCTATTTCACACAAAGATAATCCCATATTTTCTTGATAGAGATTGCTCATTATTGAGAAAATAAATTCAGTAGCAGTGTTCTGCTACTCTCCAAACTTCTTATCATTTTGGAATGTAGAGTATACATTCTAGTATACTCTTTCTAGTATACTCTTGTTACTCCATGTTTATCAGTATTTTTTTTTTCATTTTGGAAAATTGTCTAAGTTTGGAGAATATACCTCCTAGTAGGAAACAGTTCTGTTACAGAAATCTGATCTTGTTATTTTCAAAGCAAAAAAAAAATGGGAAACCTTGAGGTGCCATTGTATACAGTTTGGCATTTTGTGGATTACCTGAATGGAAATTATTTTTTTTTCTAAAGAAAGCAAAGAATCAAACAATAATGGATTTGAGAATATAACATATCATCTTGACTATTCCTAATTCTTCTTATTTTTATTTATCTCAGGAAATTTACAATCCACAGTTAATAAAATTCATTATGATAACTGATCCTGTAAATTGGAAGATTCTGTAAGTGTATAGATATAATCTCTGTGAATGATGTAATAATCATGTTTTCATCATAAGCAGCCTTCACCAACCTAGCATTCTCAGACTTCTTGAGTCTGCTATTTCAAGAATACAGCAAGTCACAATAAACCATAAGGACTCTTTTACAAAATGGACAATTGGGTGTATAAATAGCGATGGCTTAGTTAGCAGCAGGGGTAAGAAGATCTAAATCAAAGCAAAGGGATATCAATATGGACAAGCATCTATGCCTTATGTTCTTCTTTCTTTAGCTTTTTATTTAGACTTTTCAGATGGTCAACTATCTTTATTATGATAGGCACAGGGTTGTCTACATGCAATTTTCTCAGTCTCTCAGTCTACATGCAATTTTCAAGAATCTCAGTTGTGGATTTTGGCAAACATAGATCCCATCTCTAGAGTTTGATATCAGAATATCTGATTTATGGCATATATAATTTTGATGCTATTTTAGAAATTTGAGGAGATAGCTGTTGTGGTTCACTGGCAGCCTGAGGACCTGGCAGATGAATCAGACAGCGGAGAGGAATATAAGTCAGCTCTGGAGTCTAGGGAAGGCTCGGACCGGGTCTCTACATCAGAGGCAGAGATGGGGCCAGGGCCATCTGGGAATGGTGTGCTGGAGCATTAGGGGTGATACAGAGGGACAGGGGGTGCCAGTCCCTAATGCGCGAATGTGCAGAGCTGATAGAAGACAAGAGCAGTTGCGAAGGAAAAGGGCTACTCGGGAGTAAGTCTGGGAGGGGTTGGACCCTCCCAGAAGACTTAAAAGAAGAGCTACCGGATCTATGAATTGCAAGAAGCAACTCATTCGGAACTCGTTTGAAATTGTCTCGCAGCTCCAGGTATGACTGACTTCTGGTTTGGTTTTGAATTTTCTTGCTTAGTTTTGAACTTTGTTTAACATTGCCCCAAAGACTTATCTTGAAGGACTTATCTTGAAAGACTTTGGCAGAGTTCCAAAAGACTAATTGAGATAACTCTGCCCAGGCTGGAAATGAATCTAATTTCCAGCCGCCGTAAACAAAAAAGAGGTTTTTAAAACACCGTTTGCTTGCCTTGGTGCAATCAAGAAGCCTACGCCAGAACAATACCAGAAAAACCCATGATGCTGTTGTGGCCTGTTGGCTGCCAGCTCCTCCAGCAGCTGAATCAGATGAGGAGGCAGCGTGGGAGTCAGGATCAAGGTAACTTGAGAGCTCCAAGGGGGAAGAGGGAATGAAGCTGTCAGAGAGAGAGAGAGAGACAGAGGCAGAGCCTGGGCCATCCATCAGCTCTCAGATGGAGAGTCAACAGCCCTCTGGTATGGAGGTGGCTGATGAGGAAGAAGAGGAACAGCTGGGTCCAGTGCCTGATGCACAGATGCACAGATGCACAGATGCACAGATGCACAGATGCACAGATGCACAGATGCACAGAATGCAGAGGAGAGGAGGGCAATGGAAATCTGTGGCCCGATCCTTGGGACGGAAGAACCATCCCTGCTAGTGAAGCCCCATCCTAACTCTAGGGATAAAAGGCAGATATATGGCAGGCAACTATTCATCTCCCTGACAGATGGACTTGTTAGCCTATTGTGAGAGAGAGACTTTTTGCCGGGACTGTTGGTGCCCCTAATAAAGGAATCGTTAATTAATTACAGAGGGTTTGTCGTGTTTGGGGAGCTGGGCCAGAACAGATGCCTTGTCTTGGTTCCTGGCGTACTGTATTGTGTGAACCCAGAAACTGCACATTAGAGATAGCCCTCAACTTACAGCCTCAATTGAGAACAGACTTTCTGTTCCTAAGCAAGACAGTTGCTAAATGAGTCATGCCCAATTTTATGATCTTTTTTTTGCCATGGTTGTTAAGTGAGTCACTGCAGTTATTAATGGAATCACATGGTCATTAAGTGAATCTGGCTGCCTCTACTGACTGACTTTGCTTGTCGGAAGCTGGCTGGGAAGGTTAAAAACATGGTCACATGTCCCTGGGAATGCTGCAGTCTTCCCAAATACAGGCCAGTTGCCAAGTGTCCAAATTTTGATCACAGGATCCTGAGGATGCTGTGGGTATAATAAGTATGAGGGCTGGTTGGAAGTCACTTTTTTTCAGACTGCTGTAACTTGAAATGGTCAGTAAACAAATGGTTGAAAGTTGAGAACTACGTGTTATAAAACACAGTGCATGGTTTTGCTACCCATGTAATCCCAGCCAATTGGAACGAAAGCAATCAAACTTAATTTAATAAGCTCCGTTTTCACTGGCAGAGGGTTGCAGGAGCCGTGACAGCCAAAAATGGAGTTCGGGAGCCTGTTTTCACTGGCAGGGTGTTTGGGCCGCCACAGGCACCCCCAACAGGAGTGATGTCAAGCTGGCCATGCCTATGGCCATGCCCCTCCCCCCGAGGTCAAACACAACCCTGATGCGGCCCTTGATAAAATCGAGTTTGACACTCCTGAGGTATAGGAAGCAGATCAAAATAGGGCGGTTTTCTTCAGATCCTAAATTTTCAACAGTCTTCAGATACTGGGTGCATCCCACTCATGTTGCCTTGAAGTCTTTACAAATGCATTAAGAAGACAAACTAGTGCATTTCTTCTGTACTGTTTGCAAAAATACCTTGCCATTTGGTAAAACCCAAACATATTTACGTGGCTAGATAGCATTACTGCCAATACTTTGCATATGACATGGTTTAAATCCCACCCAACAACCCATTTCTCATATATTTCTTGGGCTATAGGGCAACCTAAGTATTATTCCTTTGGATTTAACAGTATCTCCTCCTGGTTTTCATGGAAATGCTCTTCCAAAAAACAGGACAAACAGACCCAAGAAAAAAGGAGACATCCACATTGGAGCACTGATGCCAGAGTCAGCATCAAAAGGCTGAAAAGGATAAGCAAAAGAGACAAAGCCCGCGAGGATTAGCAGTCGACATCCTTCTATATAGCACAAAAGCAGCAAAGCATGATAGCGAAGGATGTATAATGGGAACAGGAAGACAGACTGCTTACAAGGGGTTACATTATTTGTCAAACTACAATTCAATTACGAGCTACAGTTCAGGATTGTCTTCTGCGGGAGAGAGCAAATTCTGAGCCAGGAGGTTCAGAAGGTTTCAAGAATTGAAAACCTGGTTGCTTTGGATCTTTTCCTAAAGCGCTTTTTATCCCAAAACATAGATTTAGCCCGGCATTAGATAAGACCAGGATTTAAAGGAAAAACCTCATACAGTCAAGTTTGGACTGAACGACATGCTGAGCCAAAGCTGAACTGCTGAAAGCACAATCAATCTGAAGTTGGTTCCAGCAATCTTGTCTTGGTATATTTCAGAGGAGCTGCAAAAACACCCTGTGGGGCTATAGCCAAATCGTGCAGTGATCTGTATGATATTCTGTTCAGATGCTGAACGTTTCATAAAGAATCAGCAAGCAGCTTGCTTCGCGCTCAGGTGTCTTGAAAAAGAGGCAGGAAACCCTTCTAAAACTTCCCACTGTCTTTTGGAAACGGAAAGGGAAAAAACCTGGTCGGAACAGTTTCCCTTATACTGATTTCTCCATTTGTGCTGGATTTGGACTCCCATAATCCCAAAGCAGGATTATGAAAAGTTGAAGTCTAACACAACTGGAATGTGCCAGTTGGGAAAGCTGCTTTAAAGAACATTGTTCAGGAATCAAAACCATCAAATGTATGTTCACATAGGGAAAATAAATCCTTGGCCCAAACAATATACAAAGCATATTTTTTATATAGCCATGCCTGGCATGATGCTTTGATACAAAATTTTCTGTCTCACTACTTCCAATGCTATGGGAGGCATGTTTTCACTTCAGGATTGAGATATGATTCTAGAATCTAGACCTTTCTTCAATCCCATTGGCTGTCATCGAAATCACCAACACCTTCTTCCAATATCACCACCAAATTGTGAGTAGGATGATCCCATCATCCATCCATCCCCTAGTGATGAACGAGCTAACCAAGAAGGTGGGACATAATTTTTCAACACCAGTATCACCTGTATCTTTTTTTCTTTTTAAAGAAACCAATTTTATTGAATTTCAAATATAAAATAACAACCACAACAAAAGATTGAGAAGGTGGGGGGGAGGTCGAGGGGAAAAAGAAGTTTAAAGTGACAAATCTTGCAACCATTTATATTTAATTCTTGGTTTCACACCTTCCCATACAAATCTGGAAATATATTTCTGCCATTGTCTAAATGGTACATCAGTTGCCAATGTTGGTACAGTATGAGATAAAAATAACATCCTATGTCAACAGCATCTCCTGTATCCTGTCCAGCTTCAGCAGTCCTCCCATATCAAGTATTTGCCTTCACGCTTGACAATATAATGGGTTTGTTGGTGTATTTGCTACCTTCTTGCTCAGAAAAGATTGTTCATCTCCCTACAAAGCTGAACATTTTCCCACTGACCAATCTTGAGTAGGATTTCTAATCAGTTTAATGTCTGAGAGAGCTGCAGAATGGACACCTGCCTTTCTGATCTAGAACAGCCTGGATTTGCATCAAATACGCGTCAGATCTGGGGAGAAAGGGGACATTTTGTAAGCAGATGCTATGAATAGTCCAGATCTGGATTTTCAGAAAAAGAGGCCCACCCAGGCAGTGGTGGGATTCAAATAATTTAATAACCGGTTTTCTGCCCTAATGATTTCATCCAACAACCAGTTCACCAAACTGCTCAGAAAGTTAACAACTGGTTCTCCTGAAGTGGTGTGGACTGGCTGAATCCCACCACTGCGCCCAGGTCTCGAAAGCTAAAAGGCTGGGACACTCAGAAATTAAGTGGAGCCAGGCAATTGCTTTCATTTAGTTATTCCTCTTACATTACAGACCCAGACAGATCCAGAAATAAAACAGCAGGCTGTAGTAGACTCCGATGCCCCTAGCAACTTCACTGAATCCTCTGTTGCACACAAATATGCTCTCCCCAGGCAGTCTATCAATCTGCTAGTTTGGGCTGAAACTATTGACGGCTTGCTCTTATGCTCAGGACCCATAGATCGATCTTCTTCCCATCAACAGTCATCAGGAGTTCCTGTATGACAACCCCTCCTCCCCTTCCCCGAATCCCCCTGGCCTCTCCTGTTTATGGACTTGACTTTTCTTTCCCTCCCTTCACCCTTACTTGGCCCATGGGCACTCTGATCCCCCTGTGGCCCCCCTCTCATTGAAAGTGCAAATCTGAGGGAGAAGCCCCCCACATAGTTTTTCTCCCACAGGGGTTGCTTTATTGCTGTGCATTCCTGCCTAGAATAAGGAAAGGCTGGGGAACATGGACAAAAGGAGGCAGGAGGGAAAAGTGAGGAAAAAAGGAGGACAAAAGCAAGCAAAGCATTTGGCATTGAACAGCCAGTTTGCACAAACTAGATGGAATTGGCTGGTTTACACTCCTTTGTATTCACTCCAAGATATTTGACTTGCCTGCTTGTTTTAGCGATAAAACTGAGAAGAATGGTAAAATATTGGTCATTTCAAAATATGCTTCCTTTGATTCCACACTGCTTTGGATGTCACTTTTATTTTAGTTCATTTTAGGCAGGGGAGAGAAAGGAATAAAGTGCACACATATTTCATTCCAAGTCTCAATCTAATGCATTTTGAGGAAAAACTTTCCTTCGGGGGGCTGTGAATAATAGAAATGATCTCTTTACAATGCATATATCAAATAATAACTACAAATGGAAACACACATCAAGCAATATGAAATAATGTTCATAAATGAACTAACCAGGAAAAGAATGTAACAAAAAAAAGAAAATCTAAAATCAAATTAGAGCAAAACTAAAAACATTAAAAAAAACACCTATGAGCACAGCCCAAATTAAATGCGGTGTGACAAAATAAAAAACAAATGAAGCATATTATGTAGAAATGTAGCAAATAATATTAAATTGTTGCCAATTATATAAAATACGTGAACACATACGGTAGCTCTATGGTCAGGATAGGAAACATAACTTCTCATTTTGATTCATTTCCACTGTCTGCTCATTTTTTTTCTCTTGACTTTTTCCCTCAAATTATATCAGCATTTTCGGCCTCATTTGAAAATTGTCCACATAGAGGGGAATATTGGAAATACCTGCACACCACCTTCCCATTGGCTGGTCCTACTTAGTTGTCCCGTGTAAAAGCTTGCTAGAAGAAATGTGCAGAATATGAATTAGCTTGGCCTGGTTAGTCTACCCAGGACAGGTCATAGTTGACACAAAAGCCTGAGATGATGGGAGGCTGCAGCCACAAATGGCAACTAACACTGAGAATTTGGATGCCATCAGAACCAGAACAAAATGAAGCATCCTAGCTATGTTCACTTATCTTCCTGAACCATGGTTTACTTCATCACAATCTGTTGAATGGTATTGAAGTTAGATTCACACAACACATTACCACAAAACATTCAAACTCTATGGATTAGGTCTGTAGAGTTGCCTTTTGGGATCTTCTCCCTGAAGCATGAATGGAACTAGCAAACAGTGCATTCCCTATTCTCGATGCAGAGAGCATAGCACCCAGAGCATAGGATGATGGATGGTGTTGAAAGTTGCTGGGAGTTGTAGGGGAATTAGTTTTCCCTTAGCCCTTTTCCCATCCATCCATCATGGTGACTAAGGTGGTTTTTTTGTGCTGCAACCAAGCTAGTAACCAAGCTAGTAACTAAATTAAAATGCATCAACATCATTAAAGAAAGTCTGGAGTTCTTTGGCCATCATACCATTCCAGCATTTCATCTGAAAGAGAATGAGAGAAACAGAAAGAGAAAGAATATTAGCTTTGACCAGCTGATATTGTTCTAATCCTCTGGGATCAGGGAGGCTATTTTCCAGTCTGTCAAAAGGTGATCTTAGTTATTTGGTCTATTAGTTGTTAGCTCAGGTAGGATCTCACATAGCTGTTGGAGGAAGTCTCAGATCAACTGGTCAAACTGTCTTATCACTGCACATCTCCATGTGTACTTGAGGATGTGTTTGGGTATGGAGGGGGAAGAATCTGCTACCCATTCTTAACTGAATTATGAAACCAATCACTGACAGCAGTGATTGCTAACGTCCAGGTCAGTGGAGAGGGATAGCCAGGAAGCTATTAACTGTTCTCGTCTTTTGAGAATAGAGCCATGTGGCCACCATAGAACCTGTCATTGAATGAGGTAATGATTGATCCTGGAACCAATGTCAAAATGAGAATTGACATGCAGCTTCTGTCCATGGATTACAGTTGTATTTGATGCTTATGATGATCATCAATTCATTCTAAAAGAAAATTAGACTCAGGCATTTCGATCAATGGAATGACACTCAAGAATGAGTATGGGAGGTTGTGCCTTATTTAAAGAAGAGAATTCTGATATTCGCTATTGAAGTTTGATCTTCACAATATAGATGTCTAGAAATGTGTCATGGCCCATATAAGGGAGATTTCTGGTGACATCCAAAAGTAATTTTTGACTGGAAAAATATACAAGATGATTTCCCAAAGAATTTGAATTCCACCAGTCCAGTGTCAGGCAAATGGTATACAAATGGAGGCAATTCAACACCATTGTTATTCTCCCAGGAAGTGATCAATCAACCAAGATTGCACCAAGAGTAAGGTATCTAATATTCTGAGAGATGTCAGAGAACCCCAAGGTAACACCTAAGGAACTAAAGGTGTCTCTTGCATTGGCAAATGTTACTGTTCATGAGACTATCATCAGGAAAACACTGGACAACATTGTGTGGTAGGCTTGCAAGGAAAAAGGCACTGTTCCCTAAAAGGAACATAGTTACCTGTGCACAGTTTGTGAATGTGCATGTGGATATGCCAGAAGATCATTGGAAGAATGCTCTGTGAACTGATAAGACCAAAATAAAACTTTTTGGCTTGAGTGAAAAGTGTTAAGTTTGGGACTTGTATTGATCTATGACCACAATAAACTGAAACTGAACTGAACTGTATTCCTGCATAAGAACTTTATCTCATCTATGAAACATGGTGATGGCAATATCACAGTTTGGGCCTGCTTTGTTGCCTTGATACTAGGATGGCCATCAATGACAGTGTTATAAATTCTGAATTGCCCCAGCAAATTCTACAGGAAAACATCAGGGTCTCTGTTCATGAAGTGAAGCTCAAGAGAAAATCAGTCATGTAAGCAAGACAATTGAAAACACACAAGTTGTATAACTTCTTTTAGAACTCTCAAATAGTCCTTCTCTCTGAATTTGTGTACGATCCTAAGCTAGGGGAACAATTTATTTATCTTTTTTATTGTTTTATCTAGCTATGATTACATTGTTGTTGGGTTTTTTCTTTTTCCTTTTTCCAAAGTTACTGAATTACTGTTTCCAATGCAAAGCAAAATAAAGCAAAACAATGAAATGTCTCTTTGCCAATCCTGTCTTCCCCTTTCCATTCTTTTTGAATGCTTGAGCTCCATTTTCTGCCGGCAGTAAACAAAACCCCATAATTATTTTGTTATTGGTTTGGTTTTGCTCAAAAAAACAACTATTCAGCACTAGATGTTAATTATGATAGTCCTAGAAATTATGCACCATGGAGATGCGGATCCATTTGTTAAGGTTGCAGTTACCAAAGACTGAAACCAAAGGATATTTTTCTGACTCAGCGGACAATAAGAAAAACAAAAAACAAAGTTAGTGCCGGCCTAAGCCGTGGGCCTTCCCTGCTAATAATGTGAAGCACTCAAGCCATTATTAGCTTAATGGTTTAATTTAATAGATCTTTCCTGGAGGTAGAATTTATTGTGCAAACAGTGGAGTTAGAAAAAGTAAAGTTAATAATAGCCTGGACTGCAGAACTTGTTAGAGGAACTGGTCTTCAGTGTTAATTACACTTTTAATTTTAAGGAACACTTCTTGCTTATTTCACAACCCTACTGTGGATATTTGGCATTTCATTTACATAAGCCACACTTTCTGAAAATGCATCAGAAAGAACTGGAGTTCCAGCAGCCCAGGTTAGAATTCACCTGTCCCCAATTATATTTGTGCAGCATAATGTGATAATAACTGATCAGTGAAGAAACAAAACACCTGCCAAACCTATTAAAGCTTGCTTAGAACATACTCATGCCGTGAATGGAAAACACAACATTTACACTATGATTACCTATGGTTGAATAGCATAGAATAGAATAACAGAATTGGAAGGGATCTTGGAGATCTTCTAGTCCAACCCCCTACCTAGGCAGGAAAC
>JANHFT010001808.1:176142-188887 GCA_032467955.1 Pseudoxenodon macrops | reverse complement strand
ATATTGCTATCATGACATCTCTAATCCTTTCCCCCCCATTAAACTAGACATATCCAGTTCTTGCATATGTTCTTGATGTATTTTAGCCTTCAGTCCCCTAATCATCTTTGTTGCTCTTCTCTGCACTCTTTCTAGAGTCTCAACATCTTTTTTATATTGGGCTGTTAAAACTAGATGCAATATTCCAAGTGTGGTCTTACCAAGGCATTATAAAGTGGTACCAATTATTTGTGCATCTAGTGTTCTGCAGACTTTTCTAATGCAGAATTTTAAGCTTGTGGGAGGGGACATTATCAATAGAGGAAGCCTTTTCTTACCAGGCACCTAACTTGGTGATAGGTGAGAAAGATTTAAGTGAAACATTTGCTTAGATAGTTTGCTGTGTAAACATCACGAGGAAATTGGATCAAAATTCTGAAATATTAGAATCTTGTAGGGAACAGTACATATTCAAGCATGGCATTCATTTTATGTACTTATCATGGTATAAGGAGACATATAAGTTTGCTGTAATGTTGAGTCCAGCAGATTTAAACTCAACCTTTTTTCCCCCCCTTTGATTTCCTCTAGATCTAAGAAGCAGGATTCTTATGAAGATAGCTATGCTTCAAAGAAAGACGCTTCCTATGATACCAGCTACCATTCTCCTTTGTTGCAAGAACACACTTGGGATAGTTTCCAAGAGAACTCTTTGAAGAATGCCACTGTTCCAGCCCATGAGGTATCTAAGCTCATCATTGCTGACAGTTTAGCCAGTGGGAGGAAAGAGTTCCAGAACTTGTAATTTCCTATTTTATTTTTCCAATAGTAAAATTCCTTGGGAAAGAAGTTATAGATTATTTTACTTTGTTTTAATTCAGACTACTATTCACTCCCATATATTTTCTGTCCCCCCCCCTGCACAGCTTTCATTGCCTGAGGGGCTAACCCCCCTCCAACAGTACAAGGAATCTGGTCTCAGTTCCAGCAGTTATGAGCTTAGTCAATATATGGAAAATTCTTCCAACCACTATGAAGCAGCAGCTACCTCCACAGATTGGAACCCTGTTCAGTTAGGTGAGTTATTCAACAAGAATAAAATGCAGGGTGAGGGGTAATAAGGCTGAGTACTTGTCAAAGGCTGGGTCGAACTATGGTGAAACTCATGGTTAGAGAACCAAAAATTCTATTTGGTTCAGGAGGATCATCTGAAGATTCCCCCAAATTTGAATGCTGGCACTGGATTGGGTTAAAAAGCTGGGGTAATTTCACAGCAGTTTGATCCGTAGGGAAGGAGAGATGTTCTGTGTATAAAGAAGGTCTAAATAGACCTGTCTATGATAATTTTCATCTGTATAACATGGATATGATTTCTTGTTGTGATATTAGTACTAATTTGGCTCATTTTCCTTTGAAGGATTTGTGATGCTAAGACTGGAGAGGAAGGCCCTGTTCATGGTCTACCCAAAGGAGAGTTAGATTGGATGGTCTTAAGGACTTAGAGTTTTTATCTTTTTACTTGTGATGTTTGCTCCAGATTTACATAGTAGTTTTGGGTGAACTCCATTTTCTATTCCCCACCACCCTTCTAGGTTGTTCCTGAAACGTAAAAAAAAAAAATAGTGAAGCTTTTATTGCTTTTATTCCTACCCTCCAAAAATATATTTTTAAAAAACTAGCATTACTTTTATTATGTTCACTATTGATAACATTTGAAAACTTATTCTGGGAGGATTTGTCTGAAAATGCTGACTATAAAATATTGAATAAATAATATACTCCTGTTGTCTGCCCTAGATTTCCCTTTAGATTGGGTTTTTAAGAATTTTGACTATATTCATAGCTAGATCAGACTTGATGGAAACTGCTCTAGCTTTTAAAGATGAAACCTAAAAGTAAGGAATTTTTTCCCCTAAAACTGAAAATGATTGATCAATGGAATTGCTTGCCTCCCAGAGTTATGGGTGCTCCATCACTGAAATAGACTATTTTCAAAAATAGACTGGACATCTCTTTGATTGGAATGGTATAAGTACTCCTGGCTTGAGCACAGGGTTGGACTAAAGACCTCTAAGGTTGCTTCCAGCCCAATGATTCAATGTTCTACAATTTGAAATGGCTCCAGTCACATAAAGGGAAAAATGATGCTCACATTGAAAAGCTAAGTAGCTGTATGGAAGCAGAGAGCCAGTCATCAGGTGCCAGTAGCTTTCTTCCTTGTAGTTTATCTTCCCATATGATTTTCTCCCAAGCAAAGAGACTTCTGGGTATCCAAGTGCACCTGAAGAGAAAAGTTCTCAGTGAGAGAAGCTACGGGTAGGGCTGCCAAATCTGAATTACAAGAATCGGGATGACTTTTAGATGGCAGCCAAGAGTTAGAAGGTTCTGTATTTTTTTTGCTGTCATCTAGTGATCATCTGGATTTCTGCAGGCCGGATTGGCTTGGAATGGTGAATCATTGGCAGGAATAATGTTTTGCACTTCACAGTCATATACTCTTAGTTTTTAAAAGCATATTTCTCCAAGGCTCTTTCTACTAAATGTATGTGATTATGAGTTTGCCATTTCTGTAGTATAGTTTTGAGCAGTTCAAAGGCTCTAATCAATACCTACTAGATCACCATGATCTCTGCATGACATGGGGCCAAAGGATGCCTTCCTTTGTTTCCCTAGAAGGTGGGCACTGCATTTGAGGCAGGGTTGCATAAAAATTTGAATCATACTATCACTCTGCTTTTCAGTTTTGAGAGAAAGCATTTTTGAAATAAATGGACTAACGCACATAATTCCACTAAGAGGTGTTCTATTGTACCTAATTTTAATGACATAGCAGAAGGAAAGGATGTGTTCTCATACTTCTGTAATTACAAAAACTGGCTACCTGGTAAATAATGACCGATTGATTAAATTTGAATGCTGCCAAATCTGTATAAACTCATAGCACCTTGCAAATGTCAAATTAAAATGTCCATAGTAACAACCTAAAAATCAGTGTATTGTTTAAATACACTATACATAGTAAGACTTGCACAATAGCAATATCATACAATCAGTTAATCAATTGTCATTAATCCATAATCACATATAAATCAATGCCACAGTTCAAAGAATCTGGACTAGAATCCAACTTGATAACTATCAGTTTATTTTCCATTGGGTTTGATTTCTGAACAGATAGACACTGGGACATGGTTTATAGAGTAGATTTGGGAATATTTGTATTTGTAGTTTATCATCTAGGCCAGTGGTGTCAAACTGGCAACCCGTGGGCTGGATGTGTCATGCACAGGCCACGGCCACTCCAGCTCTGGAAAGGGAAAAACGTCATGAAACATCACAAGATGGCAACGTGACGCTGCGAGTTTGACACCCGTGATCTAGGCCATTTGCCACCAGTAAAAGGACTGTCTTTTTGTCTTCTAGCTGAAGACTTCCAAGCTATGCCTAGCCATCTGACCTCCCCCAAATTTACCCTCCCTCATGTACCTCTGTGTTTTGGAGCTGGAGGGCAGCTGGTCCGAGGATGTCCAAATGATCCAGCAGATGGACAACCTGCTCTTATTGAGATACATAGCCTTGAGGTAAACATCTAGTTGCCCCTTAGTAACAAGGTACGATATTGTATATCTGCTTACATGAATCAGAACTGTGGCACTATTTTATTGCTCTTTGTTTCTTATTCCTTTGTTTTACTTTCTTCTCTGATTTAGCTATCTAATATATATTTGTTCCCAGTAAACAAAGAGCATGTCCTAATAAATATATTCTTTTCTATAAGCACCTCCCGTCATTCCTCTTATAGGTAACGTGGTTGTTATAATGCATTCTCTAGACCCCCTCAATTTCTAACTGTTTGGCAAAAACATCCAACAGACTTTTCAGCATTCATCTTACATATTAAATGCTCTGAAAAAAGGAGGGTGCAGACGTTATGCATGCAAATAAACTATATATTGCAAACTGCATTTTGTAACCCACTTGACTGTGGAGATCCAGATGAACTGTAATTAAGGGACTGCACTTTGAGTTAGGAAGAGCATGGTTCTAAATTCTCCCTCCTCAAAGATAAACCCAGAGGCCTTAACTGTGGTTTTGGGGCTCAGTTTAGATTTACCATCAGGCAAGCTCTGATATCCTTTTAGATCAAAGAGATTGACATAAGAAATACAAAGTTCTTTGAACGTTTATTTGGAAAACAATAAAGTCAGATTTCAGTGTACCACGGAAAAGGAACCAAGTATTACAACTGCAATTGAGCGCAAAATTTATATTGCTAAGTAAAATAGTTGTTAAATGAATTTTGCTCTATTTTACAACCTTTCTTGTCACAGTTGTTAAGTGAATTACCACAGGTGCCAAGTTAGTAACATGATTGTTAAGTGAATCTGGCTTCCCCATTGATTTTGCTTGTCAGAAGGTTGCAAAAGGTTGCAAAATGGCCCCGGGACACTGCAACCGTCATAATATGAACCAATTGCCAAGCATCCAACATTTGATCATATGACCATAGGGATACTGCAATAGTCGTGAATGTGGAAAAAGTCACATTTTGCAGTGCTCTTGTAACTTTGGACGATCACTAAATGAACTATTGTATGTCGAGGACCACCTGTAGATAGATATACAAAAGGCATATACTTTCTGCTGACTTAAACCAGTATGCTGGAGCATGCTGGCTACCTTATAGTATAGGCAATTATTGTTAGAAATCTACTTGTGAACATAGTGCTAAACTATAAAATAGTTTCTTTGTTTTGGCTTAATGTGCGTTATAGGTCCATTCTTTATGAGTGAACTAGGCCATTATAGTCTACTGACAATTTTGCCATACTAAAATCAGCAAGCCAGGCCTTTGAACCTGCTTCTGTTTTACAGATTATTCTACATGACACTGCTGAGCAGGAAACAATGAGAATCTTTCCAGGACCTCTAATCAGGTACAAGACTTGAGGGGAGAATAGGTTGGCCCTTGCCCTTTCAAACAGCAGCCACATAAGTCAGCAAAGTTTGTTATTACGGGTAACAAAATGGAAGTAGATGAAACTAATTTCTGGGGAAACTTTGGAACTTCTTCTGTGCCATGTCCTTAATAATACAGGTAGTCTTTGACTTACAATGACGATTGAACCCAGCATTTTCACTCTAAGCAAGGCAGTTGTTAAGTGAGTTTTGCCCCATTTTATGATCTCTTTTGTCACAGTTGTTAAGTGAATCACTGCAGTTGCTAAGTTAGTAGCATTGTTATGAAGTGAATCCGGCTTCTCCATTGACTTCGCTTGCCAGAAGACTACGTGAACCTGGGACACTGCAACCGTCATAAATACACGGCAATTGCCAAGCGTCCACATTTTGATCACATGACCTCAGGGATGCTGCAGTGGTCATAAATGTGAAAAATAGTCATAAGTCACTTTTTTCAGTGCCACGGTAACTTTGAATGGTCACTAAACAAATGGTTGTAAGTGGAGGACTACCTGTAAATGAGTGCAGTATAATACTATTTTAATTAAAACTTTTATGTAGCCATCTATTGATCCAGGTCTTAAGTGCTTTCCCGAAAATTAAAAGGGTGGTTAAAATGGCAGCAAGCTTCTACAATTCTTGTTCATTCTGACAAAAAAATCTGTCTCGTGATAATATGGTGACTAAGAAAAGATACTATTGGGATTTTCTGCTTCAGGCATTCCATACCTTAAGGGGGCCTTTTGTTATGGCATTTTCTCAGGACAAAATTTGATATATATTTTACATGATTTGGAGCTGTTTTTAATATATTGTGAGCCACATAAAGTATTGCATAGTAATCCACCTATTTTTGTTATGTGGCAGAAAGTTAAAAGGGGAGAATGGAGGAAAAGGAAAGAGGTCTTTACATATATTTTTTAATTATTTGCTGGAGAATGTGATTACTTGTACCACCTATTCCTGTAGCTAGGTCAAAAGGATGAGCCGTACTTTTGCTTTCCAGATGCTGGAGAGATTGCTGGCTTGCCAGAAGTTCCCGTTATGGGAGCTGGCAGAGCAGTCTTTCTAAAGTCTATAATTACTAGCTAATGGTCCAGAATGGCTGGCTGACATTTCATCAAAGGGGAATGGTGACAGGAAATGGTCTCCTAATAGCCAGGAATCGCTCTTCAGCTTTGGGAGTGAAATACTCATCAAGGAGGGTGACAGATCTGGAGGAGGCACAAAAATGGCTAACAGCAGTTCAATTTGATGTATGAATGTGCAGAGAATGAGGCAGAAGAATCAAGAGGAAAGTGTGTGTGGGTGTGGGTGGGGGTGGGGGTGGTGTTAACTGAAACATGGGTGTTCTCTAGGGAAGGTGACATAAATGATTATCTAGGACAGGTAATCATTTTCCGTGAACTGCTTATACAAAATGGCACAAATATTACACGTATTCATTAAATCCTGCTGAGATTTAATTATATTACTGTTGTGGCCTTCTTTTCTTCTCTTTCAGGGAAGATCTGCACAAGGTTGATGTGATGACATTCTGTCAGCGCAAAGCAGCCACTGGCTGTGACCTGACAACTAAGCAGGGCCGAGATTCTGCCTTACTTTGGAAGCTCCTCCTCCTCCTTTGCCGACAAAATGGAGTAGGTATAAAGGAGGGCAGTCCTGGGTGCTTATGGCAAATGATGAATTCAGTCCAGACAGGATGAGTCTCTATTCTTCTGGGTGGGGGTAGGTTGTCCCTCTAACTGAATATAGTCTGCACATCTGCAGCATTTTAATTGCTTCCTTGGGATGTCTGATGATTACATAATTTTCAACCTGACATATTTACTGGTCATAGCATTGAAGACAGAGAACGCTTGATCTCTTCCTTTCCCCATTTTCCCCAATATTGCCAATGTTGTGTTATTTACATTGGAAAAGACTGTGGTCGGTCTTGTGCCTGAATATGTTTTTGTAAACATATTGAAAGCATATGGGCTGCCCCTCTGGTGAAGCTTCCTTCTCCATCAATGATGGGTTCCTCAACCCTTTCCAAATCTTCTGAGATAGCTTTTGGAAGACATTAAGACGTTAATGTTAATTCTCAAATTCTATATGAGTTAATCTGAAGCACATATTTGATGATTGAGAAATCAATTCTTGAATCTGGTTTTCATGAATTTGGGGGGCTTATTTTCCAGCAAAGTAAAATGTTAAAATTAAAAACAAAGTATGAGACACTCTGGGAATGCCCATGGTTCTGTTCTGCCACTGTTCTGCTACTGCCCCTTTTCTTGCTGTGTTACTACCCCTAATATTTCTAATCCATCTAATGTGTGCTGTTTTCTCCCTCCCATTCACAGTCCATGGTGGGATCAGATACAGCTGAGCTGCTGATGCAAGATTGCAAATATCAGGAAAAGTACAAAAGACAAGAGCCACGGGTGAACCTGATTAACCTGACAGGAGAAGAATGGACAGTGCCTGGCTGTGGAACCATGGACCTTCTCACAGGGGAGATAGTCCCAACGGCTGGCACATTAGAGCAAAAAATAGAGAAGTTCACCAAACTCCTTTTCTATGGCAGAAAGAAAGTAAGAGCTAAGTCTGCATGTTTGCTTTCTGAGGGGATTATGTGCCCAGAGCCTTGGATCACACTCATATCATTATAACCTCAAATGATTACTCATATGTCTGTGAATCCACAGTTTCATTTCGCATGAGAAATGCAGGGAGAATGCAAATCAGACTCAATATATTTCCACAGAGAAATATATTGCTTTTATTGAGAAGTACAGCACTATTAGACTGTCTTTTAATTAAACTCTATTTTAAAGTGTTGTACTCCACTGGTTTTATTGTCTTGCTTTATGGAACTTTGTTTTATTATTATTTACTTTTGTCAAATTATTTTCATGGAACATTGTTTTTATTATTTTTGTATAGCTCTTGGGGCTCTTCATGAGGAAAAAACAGTAAAAAACTAAATTACAATAGGAATACTTAGGCAAATGATTATATTGGTTCAGAAGTGACAGTTTGATGTCTTGCATGTTTAAGGTTACAGCTTACACAATCTCTTGCCACTGGCTATGCTTACTAGTTGATTTGAAACATCTAGAATTTCCAACCCTCCAAGGGGTAGCACACAGCCTGCTCTGCATGCCAAAGACCTACAGGTCCACTCTTTCAGATCTTAAAGAAGCTCAGGTTGCTGATCTTGTTCTGCTTAATACCTGGCTAATTCTGTCTTTTCTGTGGAATATAATATTAGGGTAATAACTTTTCCCTATGTATTCTTGATTCTCATATCCATTATACTTAGACAGAGCACTATCCTGTCCATGGGACACATTGGAGACCACTGATATCTAGGCTAGCTCTCATCAGCCATGAACTTTGACTGTTAGTCACATTGGAAAATAATAGTATGGGATAGAGTAGGGTGCAGTTGGTGGATGTCAAGAGTTTTGATTATGATTTGCTTGCTCATAGGAAGCCCTGGACTGGGCTATGAGGAACCAGCTGTGGGGACATTCACTCTTTCTATCAAGCAAGATGAACCCAAGGATTTACAGCTGGGTTCTGACTGGGTGTGTAGAATGCTTTGTTGCTACTTCAATGTGAGCTAATATTTTAAATGCCCATATTTGCCATGTCTGATAAAATAATTTATTCTGTCCTGTTGCAGGTTCACAAGCACACTGGCCTCCAATGACCCTCTGCAGACACTTTTCCAGCTCATGTCTGGAAGGATACCCCAGGCATCTTTGGTATTGGTTTCTGCCTCCGCCCCTCTGCTTTCATGGGTCCTGTGTATCTCGCCTAGGCAGGATGGACCTGAGGCGAGGAGACTGTCAAGTGAAGATGGACAATGAAGGGCAGCTTAGATGGAGGAGCCAAGCCTAAGGAAGCAGTTTGATAGGACCAGGTGGAATCTTCTTGGCCCCTGGAGCCATGGGCTCTTTGTGCAGAGAGAGCAGGGCAGAAATGTTCCAAAGCATCTATTAGGGTGCATAAAGTAGAGAAGTACCATAATCTAAATCAGAGCTGTCAAACTCCCAGCCCATGGGCCGGATGCGTCACGTGCTGGCCACACCCACACCTGGTTTAGTGAAGGGGGAAAAAGTCTTGATACGTCACGTGACACCGCTCTAACGACATGAGTATGACACCCCTAATCTAGATTAATCCAAAACTAGACTTTGATAAAAAACAAAGCCTTTTTTTTCTTTACTAAGAATGGGCACTTAAGGAGATTGCTGGAATCACTTATTGTTTTTGTCTTTCTCTTCCTGCCACCTCTGTGCATGTGAACATCTGAAGATGCCATAATTGGTGTAGGCATGGCATATGTGCAATTCTAGTAAATGTCTACAAGGCTCAGCAGGGAAGATTGCTCAGCTTTTTCTAGCTGTCAATATTGACAATAGCTTGTTGACACCAGCAACAATTATGGATTGCTAGGATACCCAGACTTACTGTAGTTATTGGATCAAGGCTAAACGAACCTTCTCTATTCTGACATTTTAATCTAGAACTTGACCAGTTTTGTTGACAATGCTTGAAAAAACATAAGTTACAGTACAGAAGGCAGTGGACTAAGAAAGGATCAAGGTGGCTAAATAAGTTAAGCTATTTAAATGATGGACATGTTAGCCGTACCTGAAAAATGCGGAAGAAATATTTATGTCTTAAATTTACAGCAGGGCAGAAATGCTACAAAGCATCTATTAGGGTGCATAAAGTAGCAAAGTACCATAGTCTAGATCAGAGCTGTCAAACTCCTGGCCTGTGGGCCAGATACGTCATGTGCTGGCCACACTCATGCCCGGTTTAGCGAAGGGGAAAAAAGTCCCGGTATGTCATGTGACACCACTGTGACGTCGTGATTTTGACACTCCTGGTCTAAACCCAAAGTGACTATAGTTAATCAATAGTGTCAAGGCTGAATTGGAATTGGCTGATTCATATTTAGGCTGGGACTTAGGATCTGGCAGTCTGACCTTCAGCTGAACAGAAAAGTGTGGAATGTGTTAAAGTGTGAAATTATGCCATTCTAGGTACTGCCTGCCAGTTTTAGGGCCATATGCTGCACTTGTCCCTTCTCTTCTGAAAGGGGGGGTCTGTTGCAGTCTAACCGACCTAATGAGGGTGTGGACATTGCCTCAGATATAGCTAGCCTGTATTCCAGTGTCCTTGTTAGGAATATATCTTTCAGGTTGTATTCTAAGTGCATATTCTACCTTCTGTCTTTGCTGGATGATTAGGGCAAATTAAATATAGTTTGATGAAGGAATGAGTTTACTGGGGTGGAGAAACACTCTGAGAATTCTCATGGAGTAACTGTTCTGCTATTACCCCCATTCTTGCTGCATTCTTGCTGTTTTCTTATGAGCATCCAAATCATCTATATATGTGGCTCCTTGGTTCTAAGTTCTCTAGCAATCTAAAGATTTCCTGCTGAGAAAGAAGCCATGAAGTTAAAAGGTTAACCACTGTTCCATGGGAGGCAATAATGGGGCCAGAAACTTTGGTATACTTCAGAAGCCAAAATGTGCTGAAATTTTACGTCAGGTCAGCCCTCTCCAATCTAATGAGTCAGTGAGGTGACTGACTCATTAGTGTTGGAGTCAGACTAAAGAAAGCAGATTCAAGTGCCCCCTCAACCATGAAGCTTGCTGGGTCATTTTGAAGTATCGATAGTCAGTCAGTCTCTCTTCCTCCCTCCCTCCCTCTCCCCCAATCTACCTTACCTGGCTACTGTCATAGGAGGGAAATCCTCATATACTGTAAGCTGCCTTGAATAAAAGCTGGAAAATAAAGTTCTCTCTGTTTTGCCTAGGCTGGCTTGAGAATTTTAGGAGTTGCAATGTCAGCACTGGCACTTGGTGAAGGTTTTCTTAAAGATTATATATTTTCTTTGTGCTTCAAGTCAGATATCCTCTGTGTTTTGCTTAATGTTGTTTGCTAAGTGCATGAACCAAAGTGGTACAACACACACAAATTGGTTTGCTTCCCAACTATTTGGAGCATTTTTCCTGGATCTTATACCAGACAGAGGAAACAACTTTGAGCAAATAGCGATGTTTTATCTCCTTTGTACCCTGTAATTTCCCCTTTTTTATTGTAGTCCTGTGGAGATGAGAAGTGGGGAGACTGGAGGCCACACCTGGCTGTCATGCTGTCTAATCAAGTAGGAGACCTGGACCTGAATTCCAGAGCTATCATCACTATGGGAGACACATTGGGTGAGGAAATTCATGCAGCCGTGGGGTAAGGTGGTAAGGAACTGAATGACTTCAGTTCTAAGACCACAGGAGTTGAATCTGCATTCCTTAGTACTTCAGCTGCATATAAATGGAAGAATCACTTAAAGAGGAAAGACTATATGGGAAGAGTCACAGAGATGTTATCCCTCTGCTGAACCTTTTATCTTCACTTGATCTTCTGTCTTATCTCCTTTCTCCACATCTGCCTGAAAAAACAATAACTATCAGAAACGATCACTGAGATTGGCAACCATAAAAGAACTAGAACTTTTGTTGTATTTAACTATACAGGATTGGCAAAATGTTATAATGTCCATGTCTTTAAAAGAGGGGTAATGTGGGTGCATTTTAATGCTACAAAAAGGTTGCAGTTTCTCCCAATGAATCTTCCCTTTTCTCACAAGGCTTCCTTTTCCTTAAAACAATCATAATGCATTTTCTATTCTCTTAGATTAATGTGTGCCTTTTTATTTATTCAGCTGGGAAAGGGTTAATAGAAGCTGCTCACTTCTGCTACCTGATGGCAAATGTCCCTTTCGGCCACTATCCAGTTCAAACAGATTATATGGTGTTGCTGGGAAGTAACCAGAGGTGAGTGAACAAGAAATAGAAGTTCTCACTTAATTAAAAAAACAATTTAATTTTATACTTTTCTTTCCCAAACTGGGGCTTGTACCTTTCAAAATTCCCATGAGCAGCCTTAGTACTGATTCCAAGTTGAAGCAGACCTGAAGTACACCCAACAATATTGGATGGTGCTTGAAGACAAGATAGCATTTTCTTCTGAGGTGGTATGAGATGGTATATCAGGATGGGAAGATAAATAATGTAGTGGGAATTAGAACTAAGTTTAGGATTGCTATTATGCCTTCAACAAATCAGCAAAGAAAGCTTGACATGGAAAAGGAATAAAACAATATCATTTGCTAATAGATGCCTATTAAGTCACAGGTTGGTTAAACATTTGGCAACATATCTCACAATTATTATACTGGACCAACTTCTTCTCCAGATATTATAGTTATAATTAATGTGTATAATGTGATGGAGCACATCAGTTACCATTACAGATAAATCTATATCTTCATTGTATACCACTGTATTCTATTTTTCTACTTGGGGACTACGACTTGAGGCTGGCCCATATTTACGGTAAGTGGGAGTCTTAAATATGAGTCTTAAATAACATAGTCCCAGGCTGCACTAACAGAGGGATAAAATCAAGATGCTGTGAAGTGTTAGTATCATTTTATAATGCCCACACTTTTAATGCCACATAAAGACCACACTTGGAATATTGCATCCAATTTTGGTTGCCACAATATAAAAAATGCTGAGTTTCTAGAAAGAGTGCAGAGAAGAGCAACAAAAATGATTAGGGGACTGGAGGCTAAAACATATGAAAAACAATTGAAGTAATTGGGTATATCTAGTCTGGGGGTCAGCAACCTGCAGATCCAGGGCTGCATGCGTCTCTTTGGGCTTCTGCTGTGGCTCCCTGTTGGGTGATGCTATCACTGGTTGGCGCCCCCCCCCCCACCCCCACAAAA
>JANHFT010001808.1:160164-175419 GCA_032467955.1 Pseudoxenodon macrops | reverse complement strand
CCCTCCCCTCCCAGTCATTCCTTGCCTAGCGTGAGAAAGTAAGGACAACGGCGGGGGATGGATTAGCGACTGGAGCTGATTCTCCAGTGCCTCACTCTTGCTGAAGCTTCTTCCAGCCCTTGTTGGTGCTGGGTATGCCTCGGTCGCTTGGGGAGAAGTGCAACCTGCTCTCCGCCCCAAGACACTGGCCCAACCCAGCTATGACTGACACCGGCCTTGTTATCACGAGGTCTGGTAGGGTGAGAATGGGATCTGGGAGGAGGGGATGACAGAAAGGGGGACAGACATGCAGCAAGGCCTAGCCATAACTTTAAAACGTGCATGGGGAACTTTTGCCACCCGGAGGATGATTTTCAATGAAAGCCGTGTGTGTGTGGGAGTATCTCTGTGTCTCTCTGTGTCTCTGTGTCTCTTCTCTCTCGGAAAACTGGTGAACTCTCCTTGGGGCTGTTCTTTTGGCAACCTTTTTGAAATCCGGGGTGTCTGAGGAATGAGCGAGCCTTCCCTTCAGGTGATCCTCCCCCCTCCTCTCATGACTCCCTGGCTGACTGTGGTGAGGCCAGGAGGGTGCACATGAGTGGGGAGACCCTCAAGCGAGCACCCTCCCACCCTGCGTACACCTTTTCTGTGCTTTTGCTGAGCCCAGCCGCTCCCTTGAGCCCAGTCTTCCTGCTTGTACACATCCTCCCAGCCTCACCAAGGCTGGCCAGGGGGTAGCAAGAGGAGGAGGAAGGTCACTGGAGCCTTAGTGCAGAAGTGAAGTGGCCCTGGACTTGCCTTCATGCCACATTTGTTCTCAAGGCAGCCTTTGCCTCCTGCCGCTTTGGGGTGGAGCTCGTGTCCACCATGCTCTGCTGGAGAGGCAGAGGGGATATGCAAAGGGATGGCCAGAGCCTTAGTGCAGGAGCAAAGCAGCCCTATATTTGCCTTCGTGCCACATTTGGCTGAAGGCAGCCCTCACCTCCCACCGCTTTGGGCTCGGAGCTGTAAGTTGCATCCTGTTGCTAGGGGTGAGTGGGGCAGGGTCACATTATGGCTTCATGTCATAATGGGCTCTAGGAGGAGGAAGGGACTCCATCTCCCCCATTGTGAAGTGTGCTAAAGTTAACTGTGCTGTGCAAGGCACTGCAAGAGTGCCTCATGGCCTGCTCAATGCCTCATATCAGAATCAGAGAGGGGAAGGGAGTGGGGTGGAGAGAGAGATACAGAGAGAGAGAGATACAAAGAGAGGGGGGAGAGACATAGAGAGACACAGAGAGATACAGAGAAAGGGGGAAGAGAAGGAGGAGAGATAGAGATAGAGAGGGAGGAGAGGAGAGAGGGAGGGAGAGAGAGACAGAGATAAACATAGGCAGAGAGAGAGGAAGGGGGAGATAAGGGGAGATAGATAGATAGATAGATAGATAGATAGAGAGATAGAGAGATACAGAGATACAGAGATACAGAGATACAGAGAGAGAGGGGATATATATCAAAAGGGTTATGTGGCTCCTGGTGTTTTTTAACAACCATTGTCTGCCCTAATGACTGGCTGGGTAGGCGTGTCTGGGAGGGGGTCATGTGACTGGGTGGGAGTGAGTGATGTTGAGTTGGCCACGGCCACCCAAGTTTTGTGGCTCCCAGTGTTTTCTGTGGAAAATGACTCTTTGAGTGTTTAGGTTGCAGACCCCTGGTCTAGCCTAATGAAAAGAAGGACTAGGGGTGACATGATAGCAGTGTTTCAATATTTGAGGAGCTGCCACAAAGAAGAGGGGATCAATTCTCCAAAGCGCTTGAAAGCAGGACAAGAAACAATGCATGGAAACTAACCAAGGAGAGAAGCAGCCTAGAACTAAGGAGAAATTTCCTGATAGTGGTAACAATCAGTGGAACTGTTTTACCTTCAAAAGTTGTAGAAGAGATTGGGCAGCCATCTTCTGAAATGGTATATGATTTCCTGCATGAGCAGAGGGTTAAAAGACCTTCAAGGTCCCTTCCAACTCTGATTTTATATATGTGGGATTTCAGTTTTCAAAGTCTTTAGCAGACTTGACTGTTGCTTCAGTCAAAAATTATTGAAGTTCCACATCACTGGAGGTCAGCAGTTAGGACAAGCTCTAATGTTCCATGCTACGTTGGAAGATGTAAAGATAAGCCCAACCCCCTGTTCAAGACAGGAGCACTTATACCAGTTTTGGCAAGCCTTTTCGGCACCTAGTGCCGAAATGGGAGTGCACGCACATGTGGGCATGCAGCAAACCGGAAGAGTAGCCGCCTGGTGCACATGTGCGCACCCGGTGGCTGCTCTTCTTGTTTGTGTTGTATGCATGCGCACCAACCACCTAGTCTTCCAGTTTCTGGCACACATGCATGTGAAAGATCAGCTGGCCGATGCCCATGCATGCGCTGGAAACTGGAAGATCATTTTCCCGGCGTGTGACTGATCTTCCAGTTTCTGGTGCTCTCGCACAAGTGAAGATCAGCAGGCTGGCGTGACAGAACCCAGAAGAGCAACAGGCGACAGCTCATGTGCCCGGAGACATGGCTCTGTGTGTCACTTCTGGCATACGTGCCATAGGTTCGCCATCACGGACTTATACCATCCCTGACAAAAGATTGTCTAATCTTTTCTTGAAACTGTCCAGTGATGGAGCATCCACATCTCTGCGAGGCAAGCTGTTCCATTGATAAATTGTTCTCGCTCTCAGGAAATTCTTCTTAATTTTTTCTTTAACAAGCTTCCACCCATTATTTTTTGTCTTGCCCTCAGGAACTTTGCAGAATAAGTCGATCATCTCTCCTTTGTGACAGCTCCCAAATACTGGAAGACAGCTATCATATCATCCCTAACCCCTCTTTGTTAAAATTAAGTTCCCTTAACCATTCATCAGTCATTCATTTCCACTATTATACTCTATAAACCAGACTAAAGTGAATGCCTCTGAATTAGGGAATAGATCTGAAATGAAAATGTAAAGAAAATGTTGGAACTAGGCAAGTTTGCAAAATTGGACATCCTGATGTTGATAACTATATTTGAATTTAGCCTGTGATTACTTTAGAAGTAAATCTACTGAATGTAGTAGGATTTGGTTCTGAATTATTTTCATACAATCAGATTGTATAAAAATATTAATAAAACAAAGCAGAGCTCTTCTCTTCAGTAGCTATAAAATAGAATGACAGAGCACTGGAGAGAGAATAGTATTATTCCAAATAATAAACATTAGCTAACTATCTAAAATAGCATATCCTGTATGCTGGAATATAGAAATGTAACTTATGCATTTCCTCTCCAGTGCCCCAGCCCTTCTTTTTTGCTATATAAAGTACTATCTTTAGCTACTACAAGATAGCAATCATTCTATGAAACAGGTGATTCACCAGCTACTGATTTCACCAGCATTCAGTGTGGATGTCAAATGCTGATGAGAAGTTCAAGTATTGGGCAGACCAGGGAATATTAAGATTAAAATTAATTTTAGCTTCAATGTGGAAAGGAGAGTGTTTGGTATTCTGAGTGGGCACATGTAAGTGATTCTCTAGCTGATGAGACAGGTAGAGATCTGAACTTTGGTGTACCAAAGTGTCCTGTTGAAGCTAGCTTCCTGTAAGATAAGGCAAACACTGCAGCTGATGTAATCATTCACCTTAAGAGGCACAGGTAAGGTTAAAAATCCAATTTACAGACCCAGCAATTCCACTTATATTAATAGTGCTCGGGCCAGATAACAAGGATAAGTGTTTAATGATTCATTTCACCTTTAAGCTGGTTGTGCCTTATTAGTATGACAAAGCCAAACACACCTTGCATCTTCAAGCAACCCACGTAACCAATTCTTGGGAGTTGCTTAAAGTAATTTCTGTGAAATCACATGCGTTTAGAAATCTAGTCTTAGGTGAAACCAGATTTTCTGCTTACTGCTTCCACAAAAGTTAACAATAAAGTATCCAAAGACAACCCTTGTTATTATTTTTTCTCCATTTAAGGCAACTTCCCCCTTTCTTAAATTTTCCTAATCTTAAATACAACTTCCTCTTAAAAAAAAAAATAAGTAAAGCAACAGCTCCACCTAGGAGTAGAGAAACAACCTCCCTGTATCTTTCCAGCTTGTATTATATTGTAAATGAACTCTTAGGCACTCAAAATGAAACCATGGAGACAGCTGGTCTATAAATACATCCCTCTGGGAAGCTGTAGCTATTTGCTGAGGGGAAACTTAACACGAGTTGGGTGGGCAGTGAATCTGCAGAAAGGGAGCTCAAAGGGACAAGTCCAAATTCTGTTTATTACACAATAAGTATCCCTGTTCTCCCCATTGCACAGTAATCATAAGACAGAGGTCTTCCAAATTTGTTATTTCTACCTTGCTTTATCTTTTCATTCACTAAGTCTCCATTTCATGAAGCAGACACAAAGGAAAGGAAGAAACCAAAACAAACTCAAAATGTTGCATTTATTTAAAGCATTTACATACTGTATTGTCTTCCACTTGTTCAGTGCCAGATGACTTAATAAAATAAAAATAATGATTCAAAAATGAAGCCCCATATTGTTGAATGAAGAGGAACAGAGAAAAGCCAAAGAGTGCTAGCAGGAAACACATTTTTGTCATAAGCAGTTTTATTTTTAAAGTCTATTAATTATAGTGTATTCATCGGGGAAGGAACTTTAAAGATAGATTCCAATTTTTAGAATGAGATTTACCTTTTATTTTGCATAATAGACATGATGTGCAATTTTCTTTAATATTTTGAAAAATATCCAATAGTGAAATTTGGGTAATACTTCAGTGCCGCTTAATTGCCCATTAGTTTTTAAATTAATTAAACAATTGCTTACCATTTAGACTGCCAGCATCTCTAATTTTATCCTCCAACTTCTGTGGAAGACAGAATTTGATGGAAAGAATAAATTGGGCTCTAAGGATGAAATTAGCTTCTACTTCTCAACTCTTGATCTGCTTTTTTCTTTCAGACGGACCTTTTCCCAGTTTGCAAGGACAGAATGTATTCACAGAATGGAAATCCTTGAGTATTGTCAGTTACTGGGGTGTCCCCAAGCTTTCATCCCTTCTTTCCAGGTAATAACAAGCCAATTCAAAAGGGTCAAATGTTCACAGGCCTTTATAATAAAAATATTTCCTGGAGTGAGGGCCTCGTGCTTAGTTTAGCCAACTTCCATGATCTGCAAATGGAAGGAGGCAGCTGTTTAAACTTCAAAGTTAGCAAAGTTTCTGGGGAAGGGATATAGCTCAGTACAAGGCATTCTATCTTTTTACAGTAAGAAAGAAAAGAATAAGATGCTGTAAAGGCAGAAGCACTCTTTGGTAGAAGGATTGTGAAGGAGCAAATAAAAGGTTGCTTCTGACTCCTGGTAGCAGACGGGATCCCCAAGCTTTTGTACAGCAAGCCCCACCTCTTCTGGTGATGCCCTTGCTGTCAAAAGATACATATTTAAAAAGCGCAGCTGCAGAAAGGTTGCCTATCCCTGCTTTATGAAGATTTATTTAAAACTATTCTGAATGCTGTAGTCTTGCATAGAGAGTCTGGAGTAATTCTGCTGCAGTACCTATGCTTTATGTAGTTACCTCTGTTAATTTTTGTCAATCCAGGTTATAATTCAATGGTCTATCAAAATTATAATCCCCAGGGCTGTTTGCAGTAAATAACAATAATTCTCCATTCCCATCTCTCCAATAATTCAGCATGACCACATTGAGCACCACTTGTAGTCTTGTGGGAATGTAGGCAATTGGCTTTCTAAATGATACCATGCACAGTAGTTACTGGGTAATAAATGTCAAAAATACATTACTGCTAACTACATTGCCAAGAAATTCCAAGGAGTATTGACACATGTTTAACTAATTGGTTTCAAAATACTTTGGAGAGGAATCTGTACTAGGAGTTTTTATACTTGGAATTAATTAATTGTATTATTTTGACTGTTGAAAATCTTCCATGCACATGAGCTCAGTGATTTATTTATCAAGGTTACTAACGCGGATAATATTATTCACATAACATTTCTTGGGTCACTACTTTTTCTTTGCCATTTGACCACAGTAGTTAACTCAGTATTTTAAGACAAGGATTCATACGAACGAGCAGATGGACTGCAACACTGAGAATAATTCAAGTGTGTGAGTATTTCCTCTCTTGCGCTCGTACATTTGCTCTTAATTCTCTTTCATAGGTATATAAACTGATTTATGCATCTCGTCTGGTGGACTATGGTCTTGCTGCTCAGGCTTTACATTATTGTGAAGGGGTTGGAATGGCACTTCTTGCCCAGAATCAGAATGCTTATCCTGTCCTCTTACAGCAGGTTATCAAGGTGAGTGTCAGTTTAGGGACCCCAATAAGAATTTTATTTATCTCTTAAAATTATAATTCTTCATTTACTTGTAATATGTGTTCGAATTTTACACTGCAGGGAATTTCACATACAATCACAATGCAGTTGTATATATTGCGGGTATTTCTTTATTTATCAAATTCAGATTCTGTCCATCACACTTTCCTTTTTTAATCTGGTCAGTTTACAGAGTTAGTTTTGTTTTGTGTTGTGCAAAGAGTTGGGAGAAAAACAACAACATGTCAACCCACAATGCAGATTTCTTTGGTTAATAAATGAAAGTTTAAAAGGGAGGGACATGATGCTAAACTGTGTAAGATATTATATTGGTGCAGTTTAGAAACTCATGCTGGTGCCAAAGGGTAGTTCTCTCCAATGCCAAATAGAAAAGGGAGGAATTTTATCTGTAATAGTGGCATAGATAGTAAAGCAATGGTTCTCAACCTTTTCTTCACCATGGACTCCCTTTAAATACTTTTGTAGCCACAGACCATGGCCATGGACCCCCAAGACTTAACTCAAGATTGAAATCATAACATTTCTTCAAGCCTTCACAGATCCCGTGATGGCATTGCACCCCCACCCACCCCATCGGTCTGCAGATCACAAGTTGAGAACCAGTGCACTAAATGATTTTCCTTTTCCATAAGAATTAGAATCCTGATTGCTGTTTGAAACAGCAACAATAATTTCAAATATCGCATTAATGCATTGGCAAAGTAAGACCTTTCCAGTACATAAGTGGGACAAATATTTTCAGAAGCAAACTACCTATTTCCAGCTCCTCTTGTGTTAAATCATAATAGAGTTAATTTATAAATATGTCCCTGTGTTCACAATTGTTTCTTTTTTGAATACAATAATTCTTTTTTGTACAATATGAACAAACCAAAGCACCCACTCTGTCAAACATCTAACTCTCTTTTGTGAGCCTACGGTATAGAATGGCTGAATCTTTTGTAAGATTAAGGTAAAGGAGTCCTGTGGGCTTTACTATTATATGCTAGTCATAGTTGACTTTAAAGGGCATCTCCGTTTCTTGAAGCCATTGAATCAGCACTGTGCAAAGACATTGCCGTGCTCATGTGGCCAGTGACATCATGCTGCAGTGCAAGTAAAGGTAGTCCATGACTTATGACTACAATTGAGCCCAGAATTTATGTTGCTAAGTGAGAAATTTGTTGAGTGAATTTCCCCCCATTTTATGACTTTTCTGACCACATTTGTTAAGTGAATCACTGCAGTTGTTAAATTAGTAACACCGTTGTTAAGTGAAATTGTCTTCTTCATTGACTTTGCTTGTCAGAAGGTTGCATGACCCCGGGACACTCCAACTGTCATAAATAGGAAGCAGTTGTTAAGCATCCGAATGTAAATCATGTGACCATGGGGATGCTGCACACAGTAAGTGTGAAAAATGGTCATATGTAACTTTTTTCAGTGCTGTTGTAACTTCGAACAGTCACTAAACAAATTGTTGTAAGTGGAGGACTACCTGCATATGACGAAACATGGAACGCTGTTATCTTCCCACTTAAGTGGTACCTATTTATCTAAATGCATTTACATGCTTTCGAACTGCTAGGTGCAGTTCGAAAGCTTGTGTGCTAGTGCATCTTTTGTGCACTAGCTATATTTATATTCTTTCTTACTACCATGCTGAGATTGTCTTTTTCTGTCTTCTTCCATCTTTGTCCCATTTTTAAATTTTTAACAAACAGAACAGGAAGACTTTGCTGGGATTGGCAATGCTGTGAATAGATTTGGGAGAAGTTACTCATCCCATCTATTTCTGATAATTTTCTATCCATCCCTGTGGCCATGGTTAGGAGAGGAGAATTGTGAAAGGCATAGAGCCATAGCTCCTAATAAGCTCCTTTTGGACCTTTGTAGAACTTTGTTTCAGGCATGGACATTAGAGGGGAAATTAATCTTATAATAAGTCCAGACAAATGGAGAAGATGAGTGATTTGTATCACCAAACAAAACTAGATCTCTTTGGGGTTGAGTCTAACCCTGTGGAATTAATTAACTACAGTAGATACAAACTCTGTTTTGGACATCGTTATTTCCCTTCCCCCAGATAGATCATACAAATAATAAGAATGATTTTCAGTTCCTGAAATTTCAGAAAGACTGAACTGCTTCTACCTTTTATCTATAACAATGAGATAACTCCAGTGATATTCACATCAAAGTAGGCACGTACAAGCTCATAAAAAGGTTTTTTTTGACCATGATGCTGCCATGGCCTTCTTCCTTGTTTTGACCCCTCCCACCTAGAAGCTGCTGCATTGTCCATTTTGATTATAGAAGCAAAGAAAGCAACTTGATTTCAATCTCTATCTGAATGAACACCTGATTTTTGTCCACAATTCTTAAGCAAGAAAATTGCATTTGATTACAGGTTTATTCTTTGAAACCCCTTTAGTACAAATGTAATATGCTCAAACAACTACCTGCTCTATTTTGAATTGATTCACAGAGTCTTCAAGGGCAAATAATTTCAATAATCTGTCCTAGAGGTTACCATGACATATGTCAAAATGGCCAAATAATTACTGTTCAAAATAAGCTGCTTCTCCAGTGAAATCACGAATGGGGGCTTATTCACGTGAATAGCAGTAGCTAAGATTATGTCAGTCCAGGGCAAAGCTTCTGCCTTTCCCTAACATTGATTCAGTTATATACCAACTCAAAAGAAATTACTCTTCTCAATTAAAATAGCACAAATTACAAAAAAGGTACTTTGCATATTTCAAATACAACAATTGAGAGTCAGCCTGTTTTGTCTAATGCTTCATCTGATGAAATTTATATTTTGCTTCATTTGTGTTTCTTTCACATAAACACATTAATATGAAGGGCTGTAGGCCCTTCAATCTGAGAAGCATCTTTGACCTGTATCAGGAAATACATCTCTCAAGAGGAGCAGCTGACATGAATAACTTTCTCATAGGAATCAGATTTGGAGATAATGGTTGCAAGTGTGATGTGTATTCTGGTACAAAGTAACATAGATTTAGGGATAAGGCTCCATTCATTGACAGATTCTGCATAATAAAAGTAATCCAAAAGGTAAAAGCAATTTAGGGTCCAAGTTTCCTCTCTCAATTTTTACCTTTATAGGAGATTGGGGACGGACGGACGGACGGGGGATGACAATGACAAATGAGCAGGCAGCATTTGCAATAGTACCCGATCAAAATGTGACACCTGGGGTCAACATCAGAGAGGGGCTTATTTTTGGTGGGAAGGTGGATTGGGGATGTTTGTAAAGCACAGCTAAGTACTGTATGTCAAGCCCAACAATATACATGTTCTCCAGATGTACCCTGCCAATTGTGGTGAAAGTTATGTTGCTACTAAAACCAGAGCTAAGGGACCTCCAATGTTTGGCCTGGAGAGTGTTCAGGAAGATTGTGGTGCGTGCTTTCCTGTAGCATTGTTTCCTATCGCTACCTTAGAGAACAAGTTGCAAGTTTCCTCAGTGTGAGAGCACTGAGCACCTGGCTACTTCAGAGATCTGTATCACTGTATTCCTATAACAGTAGAAAGCTACCTGGCGTTCACAATAGTTGTCTCTCTTTATGAGGAAACCTTTCATAGAATACATTATTGATCCTTTTCAGGGGTGAAATGCTGCCAGTTCTTCCCAGTTCCCCCGAACCAATAGTAATAAATTGTTCCGGTTCAGAGAACTGGTAGTAAAAATGCTTTTAAAAAGTAAAAAAAAAAGATTCCCATAATCAGTGGCACATCTGATTGTCACAGCTGATGAATCTTTTTTTAAAAACATTTAAAAAAGCATTTTTTACTACCTATTCACCCAACTGGAAGTAAAAAAAGGCTTTAATAAGTTAAAAAAGTGCTGATTCTCAGCTGTCTTTGACAATCAGCTGAGAGGGGGGAAATGTGGGAACCTTTAAAAAAAAACTTTTTAAAAGCATTTTTAAAAAACTAACTGAACCTGTGAGGTTCATGCTTATTGCAGGGGCCATTTTGTGTGAAGTCCAGCAGCTTCTGCATTGTGTGTGAGTCAGTTGTGTAGAAGTCAATTGTGTAGCTGTGTTATTTTTGTGCAAAGTGTGATAGTTGGGTTTTGAGCTTTGTGGCTGTGAGGTTCATGCTTGTTGTTGCAGGTGGCATTTTGTGTGCTTTTACATTGTGTGTGAGTCAGTTGTGTGGCTTTTGTGTTGTTTGTTGTGAAGTGTGAAAGTTGGTTTTTGAGTTCACCCAATCACATGACCACCAAACCAAACCACACCCACCAAGCCATACCCACCAAGCCATGCCCACAGAACCAGTAGGGAGACTTTTTAGATTTCACCACTGCTCCTATTTGTTTGGGATATGTCTATGTCTGGCACAACAGCTATTGGTGGCTGTTCGTTGTTTGTTTTTGAGAGAAACTGGAGAGAAAGCCTACAATTTTCAGCCCACCTAAATTGCCTTCTGAGGCAAGGGCCTCACCCTACCTGTTGAGAGAACTAGTGCTGCCATACAACAAATCATTGTGCTATATGTTTTTTTAAGAACCGAGTGAGGACTTTGGTGCAATGAACCCATTGGAACACTCAGACAAATGGTCCAACCTAATTAATCTCATAAACAAAAAACTGTGTTAATAGCCATTTTCATAAGAGTAAATGTCATGCTACATTACTACAATTAATATTAAATTCAGGAGTACAAATGCAGCTCTCTGACTTTCCTAATGTTAGTATGACACATTTTCTTCCTTTGAATTGTCAAAGGTATAAACGAATGTTGTGCTGAACTCTGCTTCTTGTTCAGGAAAGGTCTTTACTTGACAAATGAGGGACAATGTTTTTGTACCTTTTTCAAAGAGATTATAAGATTAAAAATATTCTCAGAAAGAGAGGTTGCAGAAGGTGGCTGAGAGGGTGTTTCATTTTTCATTTGTTTACTCTAAAAATGCCCAGTGTATTTGCTTGTGGCATGCACCCCAGGCTTTTATCTTCCATACAGCTGGTTGCTTCAGCTTTCAGAATTAGAACTATATTGTACCTGCAAGAAGGAAGGAGGGAAGCTGTAAGGAACTCCTAGAGGCACTGTGATCCAGCAGAGCAAGGAAAAGAAGTTATTTACCACTTCCAGCAGATAAGGAAGTAAGGGGAACTCTTCTCCCCTCCCTGTAGACTTTCTAAACCAGTTCTTATCTCTCATCCTTTTATTTCATTCTGCTGAAAATTTTTTATAACACATAGGAAAAATTTAAAGGGGAATAAACCACTAGGTACAATCCTAATGCAAATAGATCTTAGATGAGATGAGTGCACAGGGTGACAAAAACTTCAGACACCAGCATGAAAAATCCAGATGTTAGGGGGAAAATCCATCCAACAACATAATATCTTAAAATTATTTTTTTTAAATTATTTTAAAAGGAGATAACAACAATCTCGTTTTCCTCTGGTGAGATATAAATTGAAAAACAGGGCAAAAGAGAAAGATGCTTTTAGGAGCAGTAAAGGAGATGGTGGGAGATTCATCTTCAATATGCAATCTTATTAAGCTGAGAATCCAGGAAGCTGTTTTCATGCAATTTAAATTAATTTGTGCAAAAGATACATTTTAAGGCATACTGTGACAAAGCAACATGGCTGAGCACTCTTTGGAAATGTGAATGATGCCAGTATATTAGATCTGTTTCCCTCACTAATTAAAACATATGACTCCTTGCAAAGCAGAAAGCAGAAAGGGAAAACAGCATCCATTTTTATTAGCAAATCTTGATATTAATTTTAGATTATACTAAAAGCAAAATGAGCTGGCACATTTTTTTAGACAAGGTTTAAGGGCAAATAGGGCAACTTATAGTAGGAGTAATAATTCTAAGAGTATCAGTTATTTACAAAAATAACAAAGATTGGGTATGAATAAATAAATATACTGGTAATCCCTGAATCCCTTTTGTATGTCTGGAAACTAAGGCACAGTTTCTTGCAATATTAATGCAAAACAGATGAAAACAGCAGTTTAAGCTCTAAATTTATCAACAAAGCCCTCAATGATTCCACCTACCCAGCCCTGCCTGCCTGTATAATGTGATATTATTCACTTTTCAGATTCTTAAAATGTAGTTCCTGGCTTGAGGTCATATTCCAGTTCTGCTAGAAAATAACCCAGGTTGCAACTGAACTGATTTTAATATTTTCTTATAGCTGCAACCTGGATTATTTTATTTTTTAAAAACTTTTTTAAAATTGAAAATACAATTAAAACCATTGGGCATGGTGTGACTTCCCTGGTTTACACAGTTTCACCAAGTCGCATCTTACAATAACATCGATTTTTCCATTATAATCTTATATACAGTCAATTTTTCCATTCTAATCTGGGTTATTTTCTAACAGACCCTCATGATTGCTTATGAAAGATGAGTTACCATCTTTGGAAAATATTAAATTTAGTCCTCCAAAATAAACACCCAAACAATCTCAATCATATACAAAGAGATGCTCTTATAAAGGATCCATAAAAGCTGGAGTTTCCTAGTCACTTTGTCTTTCCCTCCCTTTATTTGCTCATCAAAGTCTTAAAAGGTTTTAATAGAGTACAACCCTTGGTTTTATAGTATCATTCTCCTCTGCCCACAATTCATTAAAAAAAAAAAACCTTTGTCATGCAACTTAAAAAGTCTCTAATAGCTTGGTGACCACTGTAATTCTTCTCTTTCCAATGGAACAGCTGGCAGACCGATTAAAGTTCTCTGACCCACGACTCCTGGAGAAGGCAGAGTATGAGATAGATTTGGAACCAGACTGGCTCATTGAACTCAGAGCCCGTTATCAACAGTGGGAGGTAAGAATTATGGGATGGTGTGCCCTTGCAGAAGGATTGATTTGTGATTTTGTGACTCTGGCACTCAGATTGAATTGAATGATGTGACATCAACATGTTAATGGAATCAGTGGTGGGATGCTGCCGGTTCAGACCAGTTCGAGCAAACCGGTAGTTGAGACCTGCGGTTGAGACCCGCCCAGAAAGTTTCAGGACTGTAGGTTAGAGTCAAAGTGGCAAACTGTTTTTATATTGTTGCCAAAAAAGTCTCATGGATGGGTCCGTTTAGTCACCAGGAATCTAGTTCAACTCAAAGGACTGACTGACTCTTTTTCAATCTTTATCAGGACTGAAGCTGAGGAGACAGGAACTTACTGATTCTCAGGCCAGTTCAGAATTGTTATGTCAACATTTAATAAGTGTCCTTCATTCTCCAGGCTAGGAAGAGGATGACAAAACTTCTACTGACTTAAAAAAGCATGAGGAAAAGATGTAAAATTTAAATCCTGGAATAGATACACACTAGATATATAGAAACACAAATAGGCAAACCAAGCCTGATTAATTTCTGTGTTCTAACTTTACTACAATAAAGCAATTTATCTAGCTACCTGTCTATGAAACTTCTTCTGTAAATAACTTCCTGCTCCTGAATATGGGATTAGATTTCTGGTGAACTAAGATTTATTGCCTGCCTGGTGTGAAATCTAACCCTAACCCTAATTATTTTGATAGTGGTTCAGATTGTCATAGACACATATTATATTTTATTTTCATTACAATATAGTGAAATGTACGCTAATCCTATGCAGTGAATAGGGGAAGGAGGAATCAATTTTTTATATTTGAGGTAAGGAAGAACCGAGGCAGAGTTTGTAGCAGAGAGAAGCAATTCATATATTTATTTAAAAATAAATCAGCTAAAGAAGTGTTTAATTAAAAGTATCAGGCTTTTATAATATGAAAAGAAAAGTAGGAGTTGAAACTCTTAGCCATTCTGCAGTGATACAGGCTTCTCAGCATAAGTAGCCCTTCAGTCACGTGAACTCCTGTAATTTGCAGATGGATTTGATTTTAATAGCCCTCTTTGGAAACAGGTTCCAGAATGGCCATCAACCAGAATGCAAAAGAAAGGTAAAATTAGATGTACACTATTATTTATGCTACGGACGCCCAGATGGTGTAGATTTTTAAATGTCTGAGCTTTTCTGCTGCTGCTAGTAAGGTGGTTAGTTTCTCTTGAGAAAATTTGATGAATTTTGGGTGCACAAGAGATCCACAAGACAGCTTGTGTTTGCCAAGGGTATAGGCATAACTTTCTGGATCTAAAGACAAATCTCTCATTAGTGGTGCAAAAATCCAGATAAGTGCTAAATTTTCTGTATCTCTCCTTTTTGTTGTTGTCATGTATATCCATTATTTAGATTTCCCTGTTTTCTCTTCCCTTGTTTCACCACAATAAGGAAGAAAGGGAAGGGTGAGAAAAGAAAGAGAGCAGCTAACACTGATTGATGAAGAAGCAAATATAGCTTCCAAGGCTCAGGAGTGGCTATGGTGAAGAAGGTGGCAGGAATATCATGTTTCCCCAAAAATACGACATGTCCTGAAAATAAGACCAAGCCTGTTTTTTGGGATGGGCGTAAATATACCCCAAAAATAAGCCCTCCTGAAGGAGTGGCATGGCCAGCATAGGAGGCAGCCCTTCTCTTCCCCGGTCAGCTAAGGGCAGCTGGGCCCCTTAAACCAGACCCGTGGATCAGCTGAGCTGATCCGGAGCTGCCTCTCTGTTCTCTCCCCCCCGCAGTGTTTTTGGCGCTAGCCCACCTCCCATGCATCCCCTTTGCTTGCAAACTCCCACCCCGCTCGCAAGAGAGCAGCCACCTGGCACTTCTTGCTATGTTGTGCCCACCCAGCGGACAACCCCCCCTCCGGCTGAGCAGAGTGCCATTCACCAACAGAACGGTAAGAGGCTGGTGGGGCCAGTCGCCTGTTGCCGAGTCTTTTGTCAGTGACCGCTCTGGAAGTGCGCACCCCGCTCTGTGCTTCCAGCTCCATGCGGGGCTGCGACTCCCTTTGCCCTTTGTCCGTTGGACTCAGGATTTGAACCT
>JANHFT010001808.1:135689-151912 GCA_032467955.1 Pseudoxenodon macrops | reverse complement strand
AAAAGATTCAGGGGCAGCTTGGTTTTTCTATGGGAATGGTCAATGTCAAACCAAGCAAGGAATTTCATCTTCTGACATGATGATACCGTGGTTCCCCGAAAATAAGACAGGGTCTTATTTTCTTTTGACCCCTGAAATAAGCGCTTGGCCTTATTTTTAGGGAGGTCTTATTATTTTTGAGGTGCAGGAGGCGGAGAGCAAGGTCAACTCATGGCTGCTGCTGTGTATTGGGAGGCCTTATTTTCAGGGGGCAGCTTATTTTAGTGCATGCGTTCAAAACCCTAATTGGGCTTATTATCCGGGGAGGTCTTATTTTCAGGGAAGCAGGGTATCTAATTCAGGGTCTATAAGTGAAGATGCTGCAGTGAAAATATGTGTGTTACTGTGGCAAGATCCTACCTGAATATCTGTATGATGTAGCTATTACAGGAGAAACCATTATTATAAAAGTTGCTTACTCGTTGCAAACATATGAAGACTGAAAGCAAAGAAATAATAATTTGCTATTAGAAATCAAGTCCAATGAGAAGGGAACATTCAAAAAGAATGTAGCGATGATGATGATGATGATTAGTTACATAGTCAGCCAGATGCTTCAACTGGATTTGGCATTTGTATCCACCTATTGAGTCCATTCCAAAGAGCTGCAATAGGCCGATATTATTTGATGGTATTAAAGATGTCGTCACAGGAAGTAAGCTGTTCCATTAAAGTTCATTCCACAGTCAGCCAGATGTTCAAACTGGATTTGGCATTTTTATCTACCTTCTCAAGGGCCGGGAATAGGCAGACATTCATGTTTGATGGTGACAGAGGTATCATCGTAGGATGTAAGCAGTTCCAAGTAAAGCTGCCTTCCACAATTGACTGATGGTGGTTTTGTCAAATGCCGATGGTGTTCAAGTGGCACTGCAGTTGTTTTGGGATTGCACTCAATCTATTACTATTGGTACTACCTTTGCTTTATTGTTATCTGTTCACAACAATGAGAAACCACAGCTGCCAGTTCTTTAGCTTGTGTTGACTTTCATATTCATTGAGTTCTTCCCAATAAACTAGAATGTTGTAATGTATGGACATCAAGGGACACGGTGGCTCAATGGTTAAGATGCTGAGGTTGTCGATCAGAAAGGTCGGCCGTTTGGGGGTTCGAATCCCTAGTGCCGCGTAACGGAGTGAGATCCTGTTACTTGTCCCAGATTCTACCAACCTAGCAGTTCGAAAGCACGTTAAAAAATGCTAGTAGAAAAATAAGAACCACCTTTGGTAGGAAGGTAACAGTGTTCCGTGCACCTTTGGTGTTTAGTCATGCTGGTCACATGACCACGGAGATGTCTTCAGACAGCACTGGCTCTTCGGCTTTGAAACAGAGATGAGCACCGCCCCCTAGAGTCGGGAACGACTAGCACATATGTGCGAGGGGAACCTTTACCTTTTTATCTGAACAATATCGGTCTCTCTTTCTGTAAATATTTGCATCCTTTGCAATGGGCATGTTAGTGACTCAAGGTAGCTTTTGAATGTACAGAGAGTGCCGCTTTTTAAACATGAACATGTGCTTGACAATTGCATGTGAGGTCATCTCAGCACTTGCTGTTTCACGGAATGACCAGAGCCTGCTGTGTCCTACTGCAAAGAAAAATCAATAAAAGACAGCATGTATTTGGTGCAGATGATGAAAGAATAACTCCTTCTCTGCTGTAATCAGCAATTACTGGATTTAGGCCAGTATGACTGGATGACCTACACTTAATTCTAACCGATGGTTGCTTTCATTTAAAGCTTGCTGCTGTCGTTCAAGTTTCTGGGAAATTATGAAGTGACAGCAAGTTTTCTCTCGGAGCTGACTGCCCTGCTATTAAGGCATATGGCATGACCCAGACTTCCAGAGAAACTGCAGCATTTTAGCTTAAGTGTGGTACGCAGATGGAATAATTTACCTGTGAATCTGAGAGTTTCCAAACCTTGCCTACTTTAAGATGTCTGGACTTTCAATTCAAGATCATGTGTTTCAATACTGTGTTATAAAACCCTAGTAAGACCACACCTGGAATAATGCAACCAATTTTGATCACCATACTATCAAAAAAAGAAGAAGATGTTGAGACTTTGCAAAAAGTTCAGAGAAGAGCAACTAAGATGATGAAAGGCCTGGAGACTAAAACATGTGAAGAATGGCTGCAAGATTTGGGTTTGGCCAGTCTAGAGAAAAAAAGAATTAGGGGTGATATGATAGCAGTATTTCAGGGGCTGCCACAAAGAAGAGAGGTGGTCAAATTATTCTCTAAAGCACCAGAGGGCAGGACAAGAAACAATGGATGGAAACTAATCAAGGAGAGAAGCAACCTGGAATTAAGGAGAAACATCCTAATTAATCAGCGGAACATCTTGCCTTCAGAAGTTGTGGGTGCTTCAACTTCAGTTTTTTAAAAAGAGATTGGACAGTCACTTGTCTGAAATCGTATAGGGTCTCCTGATTGAGCAGGTGGTTGGAACCTTCAAGGTTCCTTCCAGATCTATTTTGATCGATTGAAAAGGTATTTAAAGCGAGTCCTTGGTGAAGAAAAGATTGAGAACCACTGCCATGTGTTTTTGGACAAACTGCAACTCAATTTTCTTGGGCTTCAACTTTAATCTATTTCTTCCCAATCCATACAGCCTTCAGGCACTGGTCAGGGTCCCCATGATATCCTGATATCACCAGCTTGGCCAGTGTAGAGACGCCTATCTGGGTATAATCAGAAAAATGGCAATACCTTATCCCAAATTGATAGAGGTCTTTTCCCAGCAGTTTACATAAATATTAAACAGGAAAGAGAGATACTCCCTATTGTAGCAGGTAAGGGGTAGATCGCTCTTTCCCACTATTGCCATTCGAAACCATCCATTCATGAAATCATGGAACCAGTGTAAAATATTGCCTCCACTTATATATGATTTCAAAATAAGAGTTAGATGAAATAAGAATAGATTGAGTCAGACTGTGGAAGTGTAATGGATCTTTCATGTTCACAGTCAACATGCCATTCAAGATTAAGTTTGAGGACAAACAACAGGGAAATTAGTTTGTTTCCATGCCTACATGTGAGCTTCTCAGAAACATTTAATTGGGTTCTTTTGGAAACATAATGTTGAACTAGAAGAAGAATTACAGGTATAAAAATCCACTTTAGATGAAGAAGATGAGGTTGGCAGAGGCTCATATTCTCAACAGTAAAATGTGAGATTCCAGTTCTTCTTGCTCCTTCATAATTTCTTAGACTATTTTACACAGTAAGCCCTATGGCACGCTTATGGCTGGATCAGAGACTCAATGTCTTCTATGTCTAGAAGAATAAAAGCCCAGTATGTTCCACTCAGGATTTTGTATCCCTCCAGACTTCTGGTTTTGGCTGGTTCCGTTGGTTCCGTTCCAAGGCAAATAAAGGTGAAGAACCATCTGAAAAAAAACCAGTTGCTTCTTTGGACTCAACTGCTTCAGTTTCTCAGGTAACAAAGAGTCTATTTTTAGAAGAAAGAGTTTGGGGTGGTACCATATTTTTTGGTTGTTTCAGCAATGTCTCCTCTTCAGAAAACAGCAGAAGCTGCCAAGAATGGTATTTTAACTGATAGCATTTCTGAAAGCATCCAAGGACCCCAGCTTGAAAATATTATCCTAGATCTATCATTTTAGGAAGGCTGAATACAAAAAGTGGGATCACTATTGCTTATGTAACTTATTTGCATTTTGTAGGAAACCAGTAAGATACTGGAGTTGTTGGGGGCTTTGGGAGTCTTCCATTATATTTGCTGGAGGCTTATGTGGTGGGGAGGGGGAGACTGAACTACAAGGGAAAAGCTGGAACTGACAGCTTCATCTGACACATAAAAAAAAGTTTAAGGATTACCTTGTATGCCCAACAGAATCAAATAGTAAAGCTTTTGTCAGATTGTATCACTTTCAGCTACTGTGAGGATCAAACTTTAGAGCGCCCCTAATGAACCCAAGTAAAAAAAAGAACAACTGTAAGTAAAAATGAACGCCACAGCCTGTTTGCCGATAGAAAAACAGCATGCCGAAGTGAAAACTTGGCAGGATCCTCTCTGACATTTCTTGTTTGTGCAAAAAGGTTTTCACATGGAGGAACATTCTTTCTTCCTTCTTGCACCCTGCAGTTGGTGTGTCTAAATAAAAATTCACAGATGCATTATTCATGTGTTGTCTCTTGTACTGGCCATCTTCTTTTCCACTGCCCTCATCTCAGACTTTGCCTTCCCATCTCAATTTCCAACTTTGTACATACCTTGTATAGTACCTCCAGTTCCCACTGTGAGTGTTTTGTTAATATTTATGATGTTGTTAAGGATTTATTGGATTCTTTTCTCTTCCACCTATCCTGGCTTCAGGTTAATTTTTCTCTAGCATTTCTTTTCAATCATTCCTTTTGTTTCTTCAGTACCTAGAGATAAAGAAATACTTGCTTATTTTTATTGATTGCTTTGCACTTTTATTGTGTGAGGATAATAACACCGTTAATAATGCAGTTACTGATACCGACACTTGGGCAATCTTGAGTAATCTTAGAAAACCGGGTTGAGCATGGTTAACGCTTGGATGGAAACCACTAGGAAATTTTGGGGCTGTAAGCTAAACTGGGAAGTCAGAAAAGATCCAAAACAAAGCAGTGGCAAATAAGGATTACATGTACTTAAAGTTGCTGATTTATATAACTGCCCTTCTCACAAATGTAACTCTGGATGGTTTACAATAAAAATAGCTAAAATTAAATAAAACACATATAGTATGAAAGATAAAAAAAGACATCAGCTGTAATCATAAACAATCATTAACACAAGCAAGAGATGGGTTCCAAACACACCCAGAGCCTTAGGTTCAGGCACAAAAGCAAGACCAGAAGAGTCAGGACCAACCTAATGTCTGGAGGGATGATGTTTCAATGGGTGGATGCCACAGCAGAAAAACTCCTTGGCAACCACCATTCTTTTTTTGATGAGATCTAGAGCATATTTCTGCTGCTGGATTGGGCAAGAAGGGTAGAAACAACCAGGAAAAGACTTTCCCATAAGTAACTTGATCCCTAGTTAGGAAGGGCTTTAAAAGTACCTTTAATTGCTTCTAGAAGCAAACCAGTAGCCAAAGTAGCTCAAAGAGTACTACTACCACCTGCTCCTCGACCTTGAATCCAAGTGGACCCCCACAGTTCTCAGAAGCAGTGCCATCCCATCCAGGACAAAAGATGGAGGATCCTTAGATCTAGAAAATCCAAAATCCCTAAGCCACACAGTCTTGCTTGGGTTGCTTGTTGCACTCAACTCAAGCCATCACAGCTCCAGGAACTGAGACAGAATCTCCATGACATTATTCAGCAACCTGAAGTAGAGATATAAAACTGAATACCACCAGTATGCTCATGATACCTCATCCCAGACAGTTGGATGACTTCACTCAGAGGCTTCATTTAGATGTTGAATAGGAAGGGAGAAAATACTGAATCCTGTGGCACCTCTGTACTGCAGTGAAAAACAGACTGAAATAAATGATGGAGGAAGTAAGAGAACCAGCATAACACATTGTTTCCCATTCCAAGTTCCTGGAACTAATCCAGAAGGATACCATCCTCTTGCTGAGAGGTGAAGACGAAGAAGGATGGATCCACTACTTCCATCCTCTTCCCACTAGGGGTCATCCAAGAGTATGACCAATTCTGACTTGGTTCCATACTTAGGTTCCTGATTGAAAGGACTCCAGATAATTCACTTCTTCCAAGCCCCTCTGAAGCTGCAGCACAATTACCTTCTCTACAACCTTCCCTACAAAGGGATGATTAGAGATTGGATGAAAATTCTCCAAAAAGTAGGGCTGGACCACCACTTCTTTAAGAAATGGTGGAACCACCCACGTTGCCAGAAAATAATCACTGCCTGGATTTGAACTACATATCCCTTGCCAGGAGGCCTTAACTAACCAGGGATATGGATTTAAAATTGAAATGGTAAGAATTGTTGCCCCCCAAATCTACATGAATATATTTGTATAGTTACCCAGACTTGAGAGATGCATTTGAATGAGGTTGAAGTAGACATGAAGGTGTATTGGAATAAAGTAGTGTTGTTGGAAAATTTATGATCCAGTCACATATGATTATCCTAACATTCAGTGGTTATCAGAGATGTGATGAAAAATATGTACTTGCCATATTAAATAGGACCAAAGTTGTCTTTTAAATAAAATAACTAAGAGAAACGAGATATCTATCCCTGAAACTTGTCTTAAGGAATCGACCCTCAGGTTTTCTCAGACAATACTATGTTTCTTGGCTTGGAAGTTAACTTTCAATTTCTTGGCTAGTTTGGTCATTTCTCACTTTCTGAAGTAAACTTACAGCCAGATGACATATAATTAGCTTTCTTTGGGGGAGAGACAATTAGAAAATAAAAATAATTAACTTAGCTGATGTGTGCTACAACAGTTATAGGTAAAATGGTATCATTAAAAATAAGGTGGAGAGATGGTCATGCTTAGGAGAACCTGGAAGTTTTCAGAAGTACTCCTCCCTCCATTGAGTTTTCCTCCTTCAAATGTTGCATGTAAGACTGAGTAGGTTTAGTAGCTCCACACTGAACAGGCTGGCCAGGTGTGGCTACAGTGTTTATTACAGGCACTCTACTATCCAAGAAAATGTTGAAAAATGAAGAGAGATGTTTTGTATCAACAAGTGTTAGCCCTAGTGATGTTCATGGTGTATCAGTTATTTCCCCCCACATTGATTTGGCTTCTCTCTCTTTTTCAGTTGGTTGGGCTGCTCCCGGGAGATTTGTATGAATTAATTGTATTCCTAAAGCATTTTGAATAATAATTGTTAATAAAGAGGAACTTTCCAATATAATGAATAAACTGAGTTCACAAAATAGCAGCGGGAAAAATACCTTCTGATCAGTGGTGAAATCCAAAATTGTTCACTACCTGTTCTGGCTTGGTTGGCATGGCTTGGTTGGTGTGGCTTGGTCATGTGTCTGGGTGGGCGTGGCCAACATGACTGGTCTCACCCTTAGGAAATTTCTCCTAAGTCCAACTCATAATAAAATAGCACTGTTCCAATATTTAAAATAGAATAGAATAACAAAGTTGGAAAGGACCTTGGAGGTCTTCTAGTCCAACACCCTGCTTAGGCAGGAAACCCTACCCCACTTCAGACAAATGGTTATCCAATATCTTCTTTAAAACTTCCAGTGTTGGAGCATTTACAATTTCTGGAGGAAAGTTGTTTCACTGATTAATTGTCCTGTCGGGAAATTTGTGAGGCTCCTACAAAAATGAGGGAGTCAATCTATTTTCCAAAGCACCAAAAGGCACAACAAGGAACAATAAATGGAAACTAACCAAAGGGAGAAACAACCTAGGACTACGGATAAATTTCCTAAGGGTGAGACCAATCAACCAATGGAATAGCTTGCCATCACTAGAGGATTTTTAAAAGACCGAGGGAAGTACATCCCAAAAGGACAGTGCCACAAACCACTAAAACAATGCAGAAAATTTAAAACAGCCATTCCCCCTTTTAAAAAAAAGTCTATCCCAAAGCAAATACAGCAGCTGAGAGGGAAACTAAGAGCAGCTGCTCAGGCTAATTGAAACCCTGGGCATGCTGCCAAAAGCCATTAACCCTTCCAACTCTATTATTCTATGTACTCTATGTTTTAAATTGGGTGCTTCACAGCAGAGGCAATATAGTTGGCTGGACCACACATGCATTAAATTCATTGCCTGTGTGATCAAGCTGCATCATTGTCCCCTCCTGTATCTTTTCCCCCAGGAAGAAACAAAAAGTAGCCAACATTGCAGCAGCTTTAAAAGGTATTGGGAAATTCCAGGGAGTATCAGCTGATCACAGAAGTGTTACTTAATACTCTTTATAATGAAAATGTTTGTAATTTTGTCCTTCTTCCTGAAGGGAAAAGGTTAACCCCATCCCTAGATGGGTGATTGATGGGTTTCCCTGCCCTAATACTGTCAGTTTCTGTTGTTTATTGACTTGATTCAGCGTGTATCAACTGCATTCCAGCTGCAACTGTTAATTAAAGGGGGAGAGAGAAAAAACACCTTTCTTGCACTTTATTTTTAACTGGTTCTCCCAACTGCCTAAACAATTTACTAACTGTTCAGGAGAACCGGCTGCATTTCACCTGTGCTTCTGATCAATTTGCTTCATTTTGAATTTCCCTTGGGAAAAAAGAAAATTGGAAATGCAACGGAAGTCTACTTGAAACATCTAAATTAAATATTTCTTTGCAATGCCCTATCATAGCTATCTTGGTCCTTTGATTTATTTCTAAACTCCTTTGGTGCAAGGTCCTTTGTACTACCAAGGGAAGAGCAAACCTGCCTTAAAGTTGAGCCCCTACATAACAACGAATGCTAACCATTGGGCAGCTCACGTTCTTCTAGGACTTCTGGGAACTATTTGTGCTGTCAAATAGTTGCTTCATATTTCAGAATTTATTTATTTACTTCTAAGATGTATATGGCCAAACCTCTTGCAATGTGCAACTCTGGGTAGTGAACATCAGTATTAAAAACACAAACAATAAACCAATACAAAAAGAAAAAAGAAAAAGAAAAAAACCAGGCACCCAATCCATAACAATAACTATTAATCTCTTTGGTCTCTGGGCTCCAATCTTACACTCCCAATGCCTGTGGGAAATGCCAGTTCTTCACTAATTTAAGGAAATATGGTGGCCTGCCAGATCTCAAGGGAAAACATGTCCCACAAACTTCTCAGGAAGGTTGAAGGTAATAGCCAGCAATTTATTTCATCACTATTGTATATTTTCCTTCTCTAGGAGAAAATCACTCAGCCCCTTTTGGTTACACCCATGAATGAGGCAAAATCTACCGCATGTCATTACCCTCCTCCCCTTTCTCCCACAGAAGGCAATCCTTTTCGCAAGAGATCTCCAGGTAAATATAACCCTGCATGTTTCTGAATGAATTGCTCAATATTTTGTTAGTTTAGTTGTAACTAAAGATTTTCTGTTGCCTCGGATGGACCGCAAGATGGGTAGGAAATAAATTTAATAATAATAATAATTCCATGCATAGAAATTTTTGGCATTTCATCTTTTTTGTACATAACGAAACCCTAAATTTTTGGTCTACCCCTCAACCTTTGGTATCAGGTTCTTGGAGACAGGGAAAACTAAAGGGTTTTGTTATCAAAGGGATGCAATAGAGAAGTATTCCTCCTAGGTAGTCCTTAATGAAAGACCTCTCAAAATTACCGCAGTGCTGAGGGAGGTGGAAAGTATGATGGATCTTCATAATTGTGACTGTATCCCAATGGTCATGTGATTCTGATTTTGGTTTTGGGCAACTGGCCCTCTCAATTTCAATATCACAGCATCCTGCAGTCACATCAACATCATTTGTGACCTTCACTACTGGCTTCTGACAAGCAAACCATTGGCAAGAAGTTGGCAAGATGTCACAAATGGTAAACACACGACCACAGGATGCTATGACCATGTGAAATTTGCCTAACAATATATCTGGGACTGCCACAATCACAGTTGTAAGTCTGCTAGGTCACCTGACATTGCACCATATCACCGCGAGGACAACCTGTATTACTTTAAATCTGAGCCATCATGATCTATTTTTGAAAAACATATAATATCTGTTATATCTCCAGAAGCTCAAAATTCACAAGGCCATAGCAGCATGGAAGCAACTATCATTTCAGATGCTGGTGATCAGGTGAGATGTGGAAAGCACTGTGGAATACAAAATGAAACCTTTGGTTTGGAAAAAAATGTCATTGGGGAAGTCAGAAATCTAGTCAAACAGACTTTCTGGCAATTCAGGTTGGAAGAAGAACAAGCCAAATGTTGTGGCAACTTCATCTTTGGTGGTACAGTACATTCCACTGATAGGTTACCATGAACCTTTCCAATGTTTCAGTTTGTAGTTTCCATAATAATTTTGATTTGGGCTTATTGAATATGAAATTCAGAAATATCTGAAACCATAGGTAACTTACTTGTTGCTTTTCTTGATTACCCTTGACAATTCATAATTTACCTCCTGATATTTCAGACTAGTTCCTTCAGACATCAGTATAATCCTGATGGTATGCCTCTACCCTCCACAGAAGGGACAGTTCCTATGTTCAATCCTGCTCAGGTATGTGAGATTACACAAGTAAAGTTTTAGGCCAAAAAGCTATATTGTAATACGCTATAAACAGCAACCTAAGAAAGGTATCAATAGAACAATGTGAACCTTTCTAATACTCCTTTAGAATCCTTCTAATAATCCCCCAATAGTGGAAAGAGAGGCTCATGTAATCTAAATAGCACAAAATTGGGAAAGATCAATACAATTGAAATTTTTGCTGCAGACTAGCCAGGAGGGAGACAATAGCTTTTATTTAATGCCAGTCTCTTATCCTAGAGGTATATACTTTCTCTGTGTATGGAGAAATAGAAGAGAAATGTATGGGAAAACCTGTGTTTAAGTTTAAGCAATCCATTATGGCTTCTCCATCAAATATAGTTTTAAATGAGTTCATTGGCAACAAAATTTGGATAGATTTCTGAAACACAGTGTAACATTGATACTTTTCATAACCATCATTTTGGAGCTGCAAAGGTGATATTCTTATTGCGCAGTCAACAATAGATGATCTGAAGGCTATGAAAAATTGCCAATGTTACAAGACAATTCTTTCTTATCAGGTAATTACACCATCAGCCTCTGGCATTGGGCATCTGCAACAGAATTTTCATCAATACTACCCACATCATCTGCAATACAAATAATCCAGGATCCTTCTGTGACTGTCCCCCTGATCAGAAGCCGTTTCCTTACCCAAAGATGACAGTTCTATGATCTCTTTGCTACCCTTCCTGTTTACTGGCATTTGAGCTTGTTATCAAAAGGATAACAGCACAAATATGAACTAATGAATAAGCCCCTTTCATTTTTATTTGCTTGGTATTTTTAAAAGACAGTTTTACAGCAGATGGTATAGAGACAGACATAACATAAAAAGGGAAGATTTCCCCCCCTCTTATTTTTTGTCTTTCGTTCTAAGAAGGGAGCTATTATTAGTCTACATTGCCACTTAATACAGGTGTTCATAATTTATTGCTCAACTGGCTTGAAATTGTAATCCAAACATATCTGGAGGGTACTAACTGGGAAAGAACAACAAACATCTTTTTAAAATAAATGTACATAGGATCTCTTGTATATTTGCTTGAGAATAAATCTCAGTTGAGATCTGTGCAATTTTGAGGCAAATTAAGTGATGCTGCTTTGTACTGAAGAAGAACATATACTTAAACATAGCTACTTGGGAATTAATCTCATTTTTAAAATTTGTATGTTATTTGTTAAGAAGTTGTATAACATACTCAAGGTTTGATTCCAACCCCATATTGTATGAAAACCTGTACACACAGTCATTTTATGCAGTGCACAATCTTGAAATATTTTACATATCATCCCAGTAATAAAACCAAAAATTGTAGTCCAATTGATGTACTTGTTAATAAAAAATGTTGGCGGTTAAATGACCAAAGCAAAATGGTTTTCTTTTGCAATACATGTTTTCTGAATAAAGTTACGTTTGTTAGCATACTGTTGTACTCTTCATTTCTTCAGTTTTGATACAAGATTTTTGTATCAAACTAGGAAAAAGTTTTCCACTGTTGTAGCCCTCAATTTGTGACCTTGTGAACTAGATCGTAAGTGGCACTTTTGATGATTTGAATTTGAGAACCTTGTCCCAGAGTGTATCTCTTCCCCTGACCCCTTTGGAAATTATCTGGTGGAAACCACATTGCTGGGAAGCATAGATAGGCTGCATTGTCTTGAGAAAGCTCTGGTCAGCAGTAATCCTACCTGGAATACTTTTTCTGGTAGACCTTTTGTTAAGTGCTTGTAAATTAATCTGTAAAATCATAATTACATTTTTTTTCTTACTTTGATTTAGGAACTATGCTGTACTGCTGAATTGTCTTTTAACCCTATACAGCATTGACATTTGCTTGATACAAATCGGTTTGTGGTACATTTAAATACTGTGCAAGGTATTGAACAATTGAACTTTGTAAATTGTCGTTCAAGAACATGAGTGAATGAACAATTGTCTTGTGAGTTTCAGTTGCCACCAAAACCACAAGACTACCAACAATAACATAGGAAGTGTTGTGTAAAACCAGTAAAAATGCTGTCTCTTCTACCAACTATTTGACTTTACTGCAGGTTCCCTAAAGCTTAAAGCTGCCACTAAGTTTCCAACTTAGAGCTTAAAGTACATGATATGGAATCCTATGTGGCAAACAGGACAAAATTGGCTGGCTTCTGTGCAAAATAATATTAGGGACAGAGAAGTTCTGTTGTAGTTCCTTGTAGCCAAATCTGGCACCATCTCATCTGGGAAATGAGATTTTTTTCTCCAGCAAGTTTGCTCATGTACATTTCAATGTATTTTGATGTCGTCTATCAATGTGTTGCTATCTCCTGCTCCTTACTTTGAAGAGCTGTGTAAATTTGTGGTGTTTTGAGTGGATATTCTGGAGTATGAAATGCATAAATACGCCAAAGGATATTTTCTATGTAGAAAATAGTACTCTAGTCTACAGAATTCACCACTGAGACTGCTGGGATTTGCTCATGTTCTGAAGACTTTGTGAAGCTCTGGGAATGCTGTTCATGTAGTCAACAAATTTATCTCCAGAGGATGCATTTATATATATTTACAGAACATCTTAGATTTCCCTGCCCAACCCCAAAAGATTCTGAACAGGATATGGCATCAACCAAAAATATAATCAATTGCACATCCAAATTAATGTAAAACAGCCAAAAAAAAGAACCACAAAAGCAAAGCAAAAATAAAACCCAAGATAAGTGCCCATAATAAGTGAGCTGGAATCAAACAATGTTGGAACAACGTGTTTACCAAATTGCTGCAAGAAGAGGCTGCACACAGTTCTCAGGAAAAGAATACCATAAAGTGGGGGCTATTATGGAAAAAGGCAGGCCATCTCAGTCATGAGCCATGAACCTCAGTCAGGGGTGTGAATTTTCAGTAGACTCTTTCCTAATGATCTGCCCAGAGCACATTTAATTCTGGCAAGGAATTGCCTGGTTTATCTCACTGCTGTGCAATATAGGGTTTTAAAAAATAATGTCCGCAGACTCAGAAACCAATGAAGCAACTTTGGGTGCAATTTTATACTGTACTACCTGAAACTTCTGAGTGAGTTCCGAAGACCCCTTGCAGGGTGGGTTTCATGAGTTCAACTAATGGTGATCAAGGCATGAGTTACTAAAGGTCAAGCTTCCTAATTTCCACTGGCTATTGAAGCAGATCAGAAGTCAGGAAGAACCCCAAGTCACGAACCCCCTCCCTGACTTCCTCTGGAATCACTATAAAATTATTGTCAATGTTTCCATGTTAGCATGCTCTCTTTTTAGGCCTGGTTAAAGATGGAATCACTATTATACAGGAAAAAAATGAATCCAGTTTATTTTTCTGCTTGATATTAATTTGTTTGACTAATAAAAACAAAATTTCAAGACTTCTGAGTATTATTTATGATTACAGGGAGACAAGGAGCATACTAAATAGAGGCAAACTGGTTTACATGTACATTGCTTTCATTATGTATGCTGATCAGAACATGTCCCTCGAGTTGCTGAAGTAGCACGCAGATGTATAACATTTGCATATATGTCCTCCTCCATAGGTAGACTTGAGGCATCAAATGCTGGGAGAGGGGAGGAGGCATCAAGGTGTGGACAACCCAAATTATTTAATATAATTTTTCCCAACCTGTACTCTGGGGACCCTAACAGCACGGTGAGAGGCTACCTGATGCCAAATTAAACCGTTTTTTAAATTGCTCAAGTTCCAAATTATTAAATCTTACATTTGCTTAAAACCATAGATTTATGCCACAATTGCCTCTAATTTTAGAAAAATTCCATAAACCCTTTAAGACTGTAGACTGAAATATGAAGATTTGGTTATTGCCTGATACTTTAATTTTTACAAACATACTTTTAAATTGGGAGATAACGTGACTTACCACAGTTCGCTTAGTGACCATTCAAAGTTACAAGAGCACTGAAAAAAGTGACTTATGACTATTTTTCACATTTATGACAGTTGCAGCATCCCCATGGTATTGTGAAATACATTCAGATGCTAGACTCACATTTCTGACGGTGGCAGGGTCTCCTTTTGCAACCTTCTGACAAGCAACGTCAATGGGAAAACCAGATTCACTTCACAACCGTGAAATTTAACAACTGCAGGGATTCACTTAACAAAGATGGCAAGAAAATTTGTAAGATGGGACAAAGATCAACAAAATGGGGCAAAGGTAAAAAACAATTCTCCCTTGGCAACATACATTTTGAGCTTAATTGTGATCATAAGTTGAGGGCTACATGTACTTGTATAGGCACAGATGCCAGAATGCTCACAGGCACTAGGTTGTTGACCTCTACCTCATATACAGATTGGAAAACTGATTGGAAACCATTGCAGTTAGTCCTCAATTTATGACCGCAATTGGGACAGAGATTTTCATTGGTAAGCGAAATTGGTCATGAAGTATGATGTCATGTGACTTCATCAGAGGTGGGTTCCTAACGGTTCGATTGGGTTCTATCGAACCATTAGTAACTTGGCAGCCCGGTTTGGTAGAACCGCTAGTGACCCGGGCCTGCCACACCCCAAGCTGGTTCTTTCAGCAGTGCCGAAATCTTAGATTTAGTATTTTTTAAGCACTGTGCATGTGCGGCCGCAGCGTGCCCCTGAGCGAACCTGCAGTAAGAAGATTTAGAACCCACCTCTGGACTGCATCACTTAGCAATGGCAATTCTGCCAGTCCTGGTTGCTGTTGTGAATCATTGCGGGTTAAGTGTCACATGGTTGCCATTTGGGATCTGCTGGCTTCTCTATTGAACTTTGCTGCTGAGAAGCTGGCAACAAAGGTTGCAAATGACTATCATGTGACTGTGGGACTGTGTTTTATGGCATCATAATCACAAACTAGGCACTAAGTGCCTGGATCGTAATAATGTGACCATAGGAAAGCTACAATGGCCAAAACTGCAGTCCTGCTTGTTCAGTACTGCTGCAAGTTTGAACAGCCACTGAACAAGTAATTGTAAATTGAGGGACACTTACAATTTAGAGGAGGCAGCCTATTAGTTTTTTCTAAATTTGCCTGCTACCTTCAGAGAGAAGGAAGATATTAAACATAGAATTGCAACTGGGGAGTGTTATTGTCTTAATGCAGAGAACCTTTCTTGGAGCAGCCTTGACTCAGTATCTTTCCACTTCCTGCTATATGAATAATTCCAAGAAAAATGTTATGATTAACTAATGTAATGTATGAACTAACTGGAAAGGTACCTATGATGGGGAATTTACTGGCATCAATATTCAGCTCACAAAATATGGAATTTCTAATGTTAGTTCAGAAAAAGCAAGTGTTGTCTCTCTCTTGTCACCAAGGGAATATGTCAGTGATGCCTACTGCTGCAGGCCACCCTTGGGCTTTTGCAAACTTTTCATTTACATTAACTTGCCACATGTCAAGATATATTACAATGTGATATGGATAACCATAAGCCTGGGGAGGAGAGGCCCCAGTGGGTTGTGGGCATTGCTTATGGCTGGCTACCCCGGCATTCCAAAAACCTTGTTGAATATTCTTTTCTTTTTACTTTAATTGAAGAAACAAAACATTAAAATGTGAAATTATAAGTAAAAAAAGAAATAAGCCTGAAATGAAAACAAAGGATAAAAAGACACTTTAAAAAGCACACAAATTTAGGAGCTTTTGATATGTTACTGAATGTAGATCTAATCTTAAGGAAAAATGTAAACATATTAGGTATTTTATTCAGAACAATACTGGTACAAACTTTATATATTAGAAAAAACATTGTTTGTATAGCTAATAAAAAGCAATGAGAATTGAATAGTCCTGTACTTAATTTAAGGGCTTTTCAGAATTCTTTGATATTGTTTTAACTTTTTAGCCAGATCTATTTTGCTAACTTCTTCTAGGCTGCAGAATCATGAAACAAATATTTTTAATGTTTAATGAGTGTATATGCATTAGGAAATATAGAAAATAGATAGCAGGACTCAATGTGAACAATTATTGGATGATATTCTCAGTTTTCCTCC
>JANHFT010001808.1:92778-113099 GCA_032467955.1 Pseudoxenodon macrops | reverse complement strand
CCCTTAATACAACAAATCATTATATTCTTCTGGACCACTTTTAAAGATTGGAGGTGTTTTCCTTAAGAAGTTCCACTTTTTTAGTAGGGGACTTGGTGCTTTTAGAGGAGAAGAGACAATAGCCTAATGCCCTCTTACATGAGCATTCTTTCTCTATATGAAACCCATGAAAGAGATCTTACATCAATTTTGGATGTGGTACCATCAATATACTGAAGATACCCTATTAAACAACAGCTGTGCCAATATTGTCAAAGTCATGCCCCAGTGTGTGGAAGCTGTTTGTGTCTGGATTGCTAGAAACTGATAGAGTCACTGTGTGTACAACAAGGTTTCATTTCTGATACTGGTTTACCTTTTCAAGGTTAAACAAGGTTAGCTAGATGTTGCCACCTCCCTGAGCTCTTCTAGAAAAATGAGAACATAAATAATCTCAATACTTGATCCCACAGGGAGATTTGTTTGGGTAAATAAATGAGGGAAGCAAATGAAATGCAGACTTGGTGAAACACTCAACTAATCCAAAATTTATTCTGAAGTTTTAATAACTTGTTAAAGGTTATAATTAAACTGAAGAAATTGGTAGCAACTTTAAAAAATGTTCTAGATTTCCTGCTCAGTCTCTTCTTCCCTGGGAAAACCCAAAAATTGAGGAAGAAGATGGAGATTAAGGAGGGGGAAGCAGGGGAATTAGAGAGGAATAGAAGGGAGGGCATTTTAGATAAAAGACATAAAAGCCTCTACTTGTATTGCCATAGTTAGTTGCCATAGTTGCAAAACAAAATACACCTTTATTTCAACAAGACACAAAGTAATGCTGCATACTCTCCACATATGAGGATGCCTTAAAGAAAGGAAATTGGAGTTATTACTTCAGAAATGTGATTATAGAATAAATCAGAGAGAGTGCTAGGAAATAATAATTTTTGAATACAAATAGAGGCTTTCCCCCCCTAATGCAAGCAAATACAGGTTGATCCAGAAACCAAGCTGAAAGTCAAAAGGGTACTGGATATCCAAGCAAAACTAAAACAGAACTGATGCTCATCCCAAGGACACTCTAGAATTTAAAAAGAGAATATAGAGCTTCCAGTATCTCTGAGGCTATAACCCCACCTAGGTAAATCAATATTTTGATTCTGGGGAATAGAAAGAGAGTTCAGGGCGGTTTCCTGCTGATTGGTGGAATTAAAATGAACTGAACAGTGCAAAAGCAATGCTATGAGAGATCAATTTGCATGACAAAGCAACACAGTCAGAAACAGGTCATTTTATCTATAAATCTACCAGAGTGGGCTATGTACAGGTACCTTAATCGGTGAGTTTGTTGGGCAGTGACTTAATATTTGCAAGTTTGCAGTCCATGAAAGCACCTCTGTTATATTTAATCAATAAATGAAACATATAAATAATGAGACTTTGACCCCTCTTAAACAACCCAGGACTATCTTTATATTCTAGGCAGCCCCCAGACTGCTGACTGCTGCTTTTCTTGAACAAAATTGATTTTTTAAAAAAAAGCCCAGGTGTTGCAGCAAATGGCAATAGAAATGCAGGAATACAAAGTTAACACGTGTAGAAAGAAGTCTGGTTGAAAATTTCTAGGATAATGAAGAGCAGGTTCAGCAAACAATTCAGTTTATTTTCTTTTGCTCAATGACCAGCCTAAAGCAAGATACAATTCAATTTAAAATACTCACATTAGTGTATAATATATTATATGTAAATAAAATCTAACTTCCAACTATTAACACTATGTTTATTAAGTTAAGGCTATTATTTAAAATGCAATATCTATTGCTTAGATTAAAATACAATGACATAACAATATAAATGTGGATCATAAAATCTAATGAGTCTAAATTACTGGGGGCCAATTTCTATATTCACACAAGCAGATACTTCCTTGCACTCAGTAGGCTACATAGCAATATTTACAGCCATTCAGTGAGATTTTATTGCTTCTGTCAAACAATGACGATTGAAGGTAATACAAACGTAGTCAATCTAAGCAATTTATTATTAACAAATGTATATAATGGGCACAAATATAAAAAGGACAGTATAAAAAAGAGCAGTGGTCTCAATATTTTCCATTTCACATGCATATATTTGATCATCATAGGTTTTTTTTAAATGCTTGTCTTCCAAACCAGCATTTAGTAAAATGTCAAATTATTCCAGTTTAAGGGCTTCTCTACATTTAGATAAGATTTAAGATATAGGATTAATTTTAAAAAGAAAGGATCAAGTGCCTAAACAACAACCCTTTATTGCCATGCAAAACTGGGTGTCAGCATTTCAGGTGATTGGATGCTATTACACAATTTTGCACAAAGATCATGGATGCAAGAATAACAAAATAAATAAAAAGTAAAGAACTTGTTGAAAAATAAACAAAGTTTCATACAGAAGTCATGGGAGATTTGATACTGAACCACAGTATACAATAAAAAGAAGTCTGAATGGAAAAGGACTAGAACTCACTGATGCTGTATACTTAGCTAGGTCTGTCTAAAGACACACCGTCTTCAGCTGCACATTGATACCCAAAACCTTCTCAGAGAGCTGTGAGGAAGAATTGTTGGTTGAATGCATGGATAAAGAAAAGCCGAGGTGGGTTCCTACCGGTTCAGACCGGTTCTACCAAGTAGGTAGTAGGCTGCTGGTGACATCACAGAGCTGGTACAGCTCTGTGGGCGTTGCCATCTTTTGTTTTGAATTTTTTTTTTAGGGGAAAAAAGTGTTTTGCATTTTTTTCTTCTGTGCATGCGCTGAAGCCAAGTTTCCGGCACTGCGCATGCTGCACCATCTTGTTTTTGGCCTTTTTTGGGGACGGAATTTTTTGGGCTTTTTTCTATTGTGCATGCGCACGTGGCGCGCGCACACGGCGCGGGAGGCAGCAAACTGGCGGCGAGGTAAGTTAGAACCCATCCCTGCAATAATTGGTATTAATTAGAAGAAAAACAAATTGGTTCAAGATACAGATGTGAGTGCCTTATCTTTGGTATCCCCTGTGTAGAAATCTTCAGTGCCTCTCACTTAATATTCAAATGGAGGTAATTGAATATTGAATGGGTAATTGGTATGACATTGAGGCATGAAAGTTAGGCTCCTGCCCATTAAATGAGAGCAATGGAGCTTCTAGATAAAATGTGCAAACAAGATAGCTTTGCTGGACAAGCTAGAATGGACAAGTTATCTTTCTGGGAGTAATACAATTGTCTCCTGAGTACATCACAATTACTACCTTCTAGCTACTGATTCAGTTGCAAAGACAATGTACCTTTCTTAGAATACGTTCTTCCAAAATTATGCCTTGATGAACTAAATGGCCAACTAAGTTATAGAACACATGACACCTGCCTGTCCTTGACAATTCACCCTACTCATAACCTTTGGGCTTTGTATAGTTTCCAACACAAAAATACCCCCTCTTTTCCCCATACTCTTATAAACAGACACTTTGTTACCGTAGCCTGTATGAAATGACCCAGTGTTCATGGCCAAAGGGGCGCCTATTAAAGATCTCCTTACCTTGCCAGCTTCTACATCAGTTGGACTGTGTTATCCATCATCTCCAGAAGGCATTCCTGGCTAGAGTTGTTCCAGGTTGTAATAAAAGACATTTGGAAGATATTAAATTGGGTGACTAAGTTCTATCTGTGAGTGTGGGATTTATTTCTGTACTGTGAATAATAAACAAATAGGAGATGGCATTTGCTGTTGTTTTTCTGTAGCTGATGTCTTCAGCCTATGGAACAATGAGCATAAACATAGAAGGAGCATTTCTTTGATTATTGTACCTATTAAAGATTGCCTACACCCCATAATCACTAGTATTGAAGGTTTAAGCATTCATAGTATTTAAACAATATATTTAATAATACCGTATGTTTATTAACATTTGCTTTAATTAATTAATTACTAGATGGAATGAATATATTTAGCTTCCAAGTTGATTTTGGATTTCCCCCCCCTGTGATTCTGCAATCCAGAATGAAAAAGAAAACTTGAAAAGAAAGGTTTTCAAGGTTCTCAAGTACATAATAAAATGTTAATCATTTTCTTTCCTTCAAGCAATGAGTTGTTAAATTTAAAGGTATCTTGATTTAATATCCTGAAGGCTTGTTTGGTGGAATAGTGATGAAAAGGTAAGTTTATTTACATGCATTTATTTCTTAAAAGGTTAATGATTAATCCATTAATTTGGTTTTAATGATCAACAATTGTATCACAGAAGGGGTTCATTAAAACTGCTATTCCTTCTGTTCACCTGATCAGCAGCCTTAAAAGTACCAAGGATGGTTACATGCCTATGAAGCAAGGACTTTATCTTGCTGCTCGTTCTTGACTGACATCTGAGCGTCATGAATTTTTTTCCAGATAGACAAAATATGGATTGGAGGGGAACTCAGTGAGGTTATGCTCCAAACCAGAACTGCACCCCATGGTTTTCAAAGGAGAGAGACTCTATGACCTCACTGCCAAGATTGTTAATTGTAGTTGACCCAACAAATGTGCTGGGTTAAATAGAATCAAGGAGAGTTATGTAACGTTCTCTTTTCATCCCTGTGTGCCATTTTATACCATTTCTTAAAGGCAGCTTCTGCACTCTCCATGTTTTCCATTGTGCAGTCTTGAACCCATTCTCGTGCAGTCTTAAACCCATTCTCTTTCACAACCAAGTTCCTTTCTTGACATACCTTCCTTTTTAGATCAGCAATGTGCAGAACTAAGAACAAAAGAAAGTCACAGGGATAGTAGGAGAAGCATAAAAAATGAAATACGAGCATTTCATTGGCAGACCCCAAATCTTTGAATACTTCTGGACACATTGAGTTGCCTTATGATTACAGTCACTTTAATCTACCAGGTTTTCAACTCTAACCATTTGGCTTTCATTCTAATATCTAGAATCCTGTTGAATAAGATTTTTTCTGAATATTGTTATTCTTGGGCCCAATTACAAACTATGTGATCACTTTCAAATCTTGGTAAATTTTAGGGAAAGTTATAGTAAACATAGATGTTATTTTCCAGCCTTGAAAGCTCTTGGATGTATTTGGTTGATTATAGATAAGATCTTAAAATTTGATTCAGAAATCACATGAAAACCTGATGCTGTGGAATAATCCAAATGTGAAGATAGCAGCAAAGTATTTTATTAGAATGTCTGGGCTAAATCAAGATAAATACCTTAGATCAATTGATTTATAGTGGTTGCTTTAAAGATCTTAAAAATATATTGCTCCTGCTTGGCAATATATACAATTGCAAAAAGTACTGATAAAATAATATCGTCCAGAAAGACCTAGCAGTTTCTGAAGTAACTGATATTCTTCCATTATAAATAAAAAGAAATAAAACAAAAAGGTGAAAGTCAAATAGATAGATGATAGGATGGATAGACAGACAGACATAATCTGAAATGTGGTAAACCAAGAAGTTCAAATCTTAAGAAATGTGAAAAATACTTTTACTATTTTAGGATGAAATTAATGTATAAAGATATATTATTTTGTATTTATTAGATTCTTCAAACAATGGCTTAAAAAAGGCTGGACATCAAATTTTCTGCATTGGTATTATAAGAAATCTGTTTTTCTTTAGTTCATGTGATTTGGTCTTGTTCAGCCATTACTCCTTTTGGTTTCAGGTTACAGCGTATATTAATAGAATTTTGGAAATAAATATAAGAGATAAGGGTATAAATATGATAAGAAATTATATTCCTAAATAGCAAACTGATGAAGATCTTTAATTTTATCAAATTTGATGGTCTCAGAAAAGAGGTTAATTTTTGTAGAGAGAAAATAATCTTCATTATGTTAGGGAATAAATATGTGTTTGTTATCTATTTTAAAAAATGCCTTTACATTTCAAAATAAGAAGACAAGAGTATAATTTATAATTTTGCTATATGGTCCAGATTTAATGAAAAAATTAAGGACTGAATTGAATGATACTAAATTGATACCATAGGGATTTTTAATCTTACTTTTTCCTTTTACGTTTATATCAATCACTGTAGTCTATGTGGTTTTTATATTGTATAATCACTACTATATTTTGTTACTGTAGCAGTTATTATATTTCAGTAGTAATTTTTCAACAAATATTAATATTGTTTACAAAAATGAGAGATGGATGGCAAACAATAGGCAGAGATTAATTGGGAGGGAAATCAAAGTGAGAACATCTAAACTGTATAGTGAATTAGGGTGCTGCTGCTGGTGTTCCTGTCTGAGATATTTTCATACACTTCTCTCTTTTTATTGGTTTAAGCCCCGCTTATTGTTCATTGCCTTGGTAATGAATCTTCCTTCTTTCTGTCAAGGTCATCCTCTATACTTTGCACAATAACTGAATTTGTAATCCAAAATACCTGAAGTTCCAAGGTTAGCAAAGAGTACTTAAGGAATGAAAAATGGAGCAACTATAAAGAATCCTTTGTGAAATAACACTTCATTTGAATTTAGCTTTCTTTCCCATACATTGGCTGGGTTCAGATATGCTATGCCATAAACTCTGTGTGGGCACTTGCATTTACAAGACAAATAGCTACAACCATTGTGGCATTTATTATAACAGTCCTGGAAAAAGTAGCTCTAGAATACAAAAGAAACGGTCTAGTTGGAGTCCCTGTATGTTTAGGAATTGTGTAACATGGAATTCTCCACCTCAAGGTATTAGATTCCTTAGGAATTAGATGTGAATGAAATTCCTCTCTGAACTTGTCATACTGAATTGGAAGCCTACTCTTTGTTGCACTATCATCTATCCTTCACTTAACTCAGCATCCTTGTAATTCTTTTTGTGTATTGTGCTTTCATCTATTACCTATAAAAATCTTCTTACGACTGTTAGGACTCCCACTTGGGCAGAAAATTATATTGGCACAAAAATCGCTACCTATTACAGATTCCTAACCTGCCTCTGTTCCCAGTTACAACCTTCATCCAATGTCAAGGTAAGATTAACTGATGTTATATACCTTGAGGTATTGGAATAAGAGGGAAATCTCTCTTTAACGGTGGCATAACTATAGGCAGTCCTCACTGAATGACCAGTTGTTTTCAAAGTTACAATGGTCTGACTGAGGGAATTTATGATGAGTTCTTATAATTGGAGTCATTGCAATGTTCCTGCAGCCATGTGATCATGTTTAGGCACTTCACAATGGGCTTGCAATTTTGATGGTTGCAGCATCCTGTGGTCATATGACTGCCATTTGTGTCCTTCACTGCTCATTTTTGACAAGCAAAGTCAATGGGGAAGACAGCAGGACATCAAAAATCATGATCACATGACTGTAGGCTGCTATAATCACACAGGTCTAACCAGGACACTCAAATCCTTCTCAGCGCACTAGTTTTGAGCCAAATACCACTAATCTTGTACCTGTGCAATTGATTTTATCCATAAGTGCAGAACCTTATGTTTCTTGCCTCTGAGCTGTATTTTGTTGGGTAGGGCCCAATGTTTACACCTATCAAGATATTTTTGAATCTCGAGCTTGTCTTTGAGATGTTGGCAATTCCTGCCAGCTTTGCATCATCTGCAAATTTGATGAACATCTCAATTATCCATTCATCTAAGTCATTAGAGCACAGGCCTTAAGGCAAAATTCTGAAATATCCCACTGGATACTTTATTTTCATTGACATGGATGAGTTGCCACAAAATAAAAGCAGCATTCCTTTTAAAAAGTGTGAATAGTGCAATGTATAGCTCAGCACTAAGCTCAATAAATATAGCATAATAAATCCATTTTGGAAATATTAATACAGGACACTAATATAGCTGTCTGCAAGAAGGCAACAGAGCCAATGATAAAATGTGCAATGATATCTCTACATAATCATTTATTGCAGATGCTGTTAAGCACTAACTTTACAATGGGATCAAAGCCTTAAGTGATTGAAGCCTTACATTCTGCTTTGATAGGCTCACTTAGCTCTGTCCATGTATGAACTGTTCCAACAGGGCCTTCTATTTTCTCTCAATGCTGTGGAGCTTTTATATATCTTTGAATTAATTTTGGTTCAACTTTTGCTCCGGAGGAAATGTTATGGTCAATTTTACAATCTGGGGCGTTTGTTGCTGGTGAGAACTTGTGCTGCATTTTGCTGCCTGGCTCTGGGCATACCATTCCTCTCACCTGTACTCAAGGTACTAGGGAGTGTTAATGTGTTCCCTTGTCTTTCTTGGCTCCTCTGGAGGGTAGATTTAGTGCTATTCCACAAAATGGCTAAGAGCCAGTTAGGTGAGATGATTAAGACACCAGGTTAGAAACCAGGAGACTGCCCTGCCTTAGGCATAAAAACAGCTGAGTTATTTTGAGCCACTCACACTCTCTAAGCACTCGGAAGAAGACAAGGGCCAACCATTTCTGAACTTGTCAAAAATTGCAGAGATTAGTCTCCAGGAAATAACATTGACTCAAGGGTGCATGTTTGCACTCATGCACGCATGTGCACACAACACTCACAGAGATGGCAACTCATAAGCTTTGTTTGGTTTTTTCGCATGGTAAAAAGTCACTGACAACTTGCTGGTGTTATTTTGCTCTCCTGTTGGCCAGCTAGAGAAAATGCTGGTCAGCTCAATGTTGCAAAGTCAAAGTGAAGGTATTCCTGTGGTGAGGGCAAGAGGCAAAGCTGATGTTTGTATGAAATTGCCCTCAGGCAACAAGATATCAGAAGTGTCATCTCCAACTTCAATACTCCTCATACTTCTAGTCTTGTCCAGCAGGAATCTAAAAGACAGGATTCAGCTGGCTAATACAGGCCTCTCAACATTTGCTTATTAACTATACTTGTACTTACAATTTATTTGGTCCCATTCCAAGAATCCCAGGACAAGCCTCGCTCTTCCAGGCTGACCATTTATGCTATAGTGGTCTGTCCTGCACTGGTTTCCGAAGGAAAAAGAAATGAAAGTAATTTGCTCAGTTTAGAAAATTAAAAAAAAAATCAGTTTTATTTTACCAATGAGATATAACCCAAATCTGTTTAGCAACATTTGCTACCCAGATTGTGATAGGAGGTGACGAGAAAAAAAGAAATCCTGCTGGAGTCTTGTGTTTAGAGAGTCAGTTTAAGTGAGGTTAATTTTGGAAAAATGCTCTGCTTTTTTGTATAAAACATAGTTCTCTATAGTACATTTAAAAACTAGCAAAATTAGGGCATAATATTTTGTGGATGACAGTCCATTTGTTATGAGCCCATAGTCCATGAAAGTTTATGGAATAATAATTTTGCTAGTGTTTCTGACTTAACTCTGCATACAGTAGCTATATCTCTGGTACCTAGAGAACACCTTCTATTCACCTTACTTTTGTTCCCCAGACTCCTTGAAACAGGGAGTCATCCTGCCACAAACTAAATATAGGGAACAAAGAACAGACCATACCAAATTCATGTATTTATTTGTTTGGTTTCTTGGGAAAGAAATCTGCATGACCTGCATATCTCCCCCCAAATGATATTTCCTAAGAGGGAGATTTTAGAACAGGTGAGGCTTGGGAAGCAAACATTCTCTCCCATAAGCTCCATGGGAGTCATAGCAATTCAAAACATTGCCAAACAAATTAATAGCTTCAGTATAGACAAAAAGACCAATGCTTTCCAAAATGGCCGGCATTGTGGGATCTGAGAGATCATAACTTTATCAAAGCAGTGCAGAACTCTCATATGCAGGTGCATTTTAATATTTTGTATAATTAACAGTTCAGACTGAACCATCTTTTGTAGTGTACAACTTGGCAAGCTGTTATGCCCTTTGTTTATTCTGACTTATTACGTAGTGTGAACATAGCCTTGTGGTTTGTTCACCACGATGTCTGGTTTATTACGTTGTACCAATGCAGCCACCTTGAAGGTGAATCTGAAAAGGAAATCTCTAGTGCAAAAGAATAAACTACAGAAATATAATATCAGAAAGATCAACATTAATTTTCCCAAGACTTTCTGGGTCTGACTATTCATTTTTAAATACTAGAATTTCCAAGGGATGTAATGATCAAGCAGCCTGATTCCATTACTTGTGGCTTGAAGTTGAACTGAGATCTTATCCTAACAGTTAGCTTACCAATGCCAAGTGGTTGCTTTCCACCAGTTTGTTGTTACTATTATTATCACAAACTGTAATTTCCCCCCATTTAATTTCCCTCTGATCTTACTGCTTGAAATCACAAGCATTTCTCCTTCTCACATCCAGGGTATGTATACTATATATGTATATGCATATATCTGGCAGTTTAAGAGAACGCTTATAATTGAATAGTCCTGACCCTTCTCCATAAATGATAGATTTGTTAATGTTTAAAGTGTCTCAGGAATTTTTAGTGCGATTGTGTGCAGAAAGTAGTGAGGAAGTTTACAAATAGAACTCTGGGGCTAATGCAATAGATGGTAAGGATTTTCGATTCCAAACTGTTTAGCAAGTGACAAAAATGAGTCTTCCTGGCCCTACATTTTATAATCATTTGTTTGTTTGTTTGTTTGTTTGTTTGTTTGTGTGTGTGTGTATGTGAGAGAGGGAGGGAGAGATAGATAGAGAGAAAGAGGGAGGGGGAGAGACAGAGAGAGAGAGAGAGAGAGAGAGAGGGAGGAGGGAGGGGAAGAGGGAAGGAGAGAGGGAGGAAAAGAGAGAGAGACTTTTGCACAGACTAAAGAGGGATAATGTTCTGCAAAGAAAAGAAGCAAAAGTCAAAACTGACTGTAAATAGTGAAGGCGAATAAGTTATTCCAGACATGTGGAAAATTGTTATTTTGAAGGCACATGGGAAATTGCCAATGGGGGGAAAATCAGCTTCTATGGTACTTAAAAACATTTGCCCAGTTTATTTGTCTGCCCAAGGCCAGTGTTACCCTAAATCTTAATGCAGCAATTTCCTTCTCCATTAGGAAGAGAATTTATTTTGCTTTTAGAAAAAGAGGCTGGCCCATTCTTTGTAAGCAAACCAGTCAAACTGTCAGCTGTCTTGGTGCTGCAGCCCAGGAAGAGAAATATCCTAGCAATGCGGAGAGCAACCCTTTATGTCCCAGCAGGAGCTGACCTTGTGATAGATGGGTTTGCATGCAATATTGACAGAATGAAGACTGCAGGAAGTCAGCTTACTCCCTTCCACCTTCCTTGGCAGTTTCCTTTTCATAATTAGCAGGCTCTCGGATGATAAATGCCCTCGCAGGGTCTACCGGAAGAGATAGATAGTAGGCATGTTGAAATGTTCTGCCGTTCGTATGCACATCTTTGCTTGTATAATATCAGCATACACTACTGAGACTAGTTGTGTCATTGATATGTGGGTGTTTATAGATGAAGCAATTTCCACCCACCCCTATGGGAGAATGTATAGAAGCCTGATTTACTCTATTTGTAGCTCAAACTGAAGAACTGTTTGTATTTCTCTCCTGAATGAATAAACTGGCAGAAATACTTCGATACAATTTTATTGTGTTTTATTGGAACTGTAGTCAGAAGAATAGACTAGACTAGACTTTATTGGCCAAGTGTAAATGGACACACAAGGATTTGTCTCTGGTGCATAAGTTCTCAGTGTACATACAAACAATAAAGTAATATCATAATATACCAATAGAAGAAGGTAGAAAAGATGAGAAGCATAAATAGCCATACTTCATGAGTAAATATCCTTAGACGTAAGACAGTAGTTTGGTAATTAGGTGGTCATCAGAGTGATGGCACAAGGGAAAAAGGAAAAAAAAAGACCTGTTTAATTGTTTTGTTATACAATGCCTTATAGCAGCGTCCTGAGGGGAGGAGTTGAAACTGTTTATGTCCAGGATGTGCAGGGTCTGTAGATATTTTCTCAGCTCTCTTTCTGACATGTGTATTATATAGCTCCTCAATGGAAGGCTGGTTGCAATTGTTTTTTCTGCAGTCCTAACTATTTGTTAAAGTCTATATCTGTCCTGTTTAGTTGCTGTACCAAACCAGACAGTTATAGAACTATAGATGACAGACTCAATAACTTCTCTGTAGAACAGTATCAACTGAGGAACATTCTTTTATTGTGCCTTTTAAATAATGTTAGGTGTCCATTCCAAATCCTGGGAGATTATAGAACCCAGAAACCTGAAGGCTTCTACTGTTGATTCTGTCTAATGTAAGAAGTGATAGAAGAGGAGGGCTCCTCCTAAAATCCATTTTTATCTCTTCAGTTTTAAGTGTGTTCAGCCCCAGATTGTTCCAGCTGCACTAAAAGGCCTGTTGTTTAACTTCCCATCTGTATGCAGACTAACCATCATCTTGAATGAGACCAATGGCAGTTTTATCATCTGCAAACTTCAGTACTTTAACAGAGGGATCCTTCAAAATGCAGTCATTGGTATAGAGAGAAAAGAATAATGGAGAGAGCATTCAGCCCTGGGTGGGGTGAGAGGGTGGCATCTGTGTTAATTGAACTGGCATACTGTGTGATTTTATCTAGAATAGATGTAGATATCTACTTGCTGATTGTAGAAATCTGGCAAAGACAAACTAACCCAAAATCAATAGTTATTCATGGATTAATGATTTCAATGTTTATAATTTTGTGAAAATCAACCAAGAGAGGAAGATGAAATATATGTCTTGCCAACCCTGAACATGAGTAGCAATTCTAGAGATAAAAATGGATTTTTTTCATCTTATTTATGTTTCTGTTTATTTCAAGCAGAAGAATTTTTTGCTTTTAGTGAGATTGTAAAAGTTGCAGCATTCTTTTTTCTTTCTTGGAATGACAAATCATGGTATACTCAATTAAATAGTAATCATAAAAATATACTACAGTATATACTTATTCTTTCTGCATTACATCCTGCTGCATATTAAACTGGCTTTTATAAATGGTGGGTTACTACTACTTACCCCTTATAAGCTGCTACATCTGAGAATGGGTATCAGCAAGCATGTCTGCTGTGTAATGTTAATACCAGTTATACCAATTCCCAGAGTTTGTCTCTCAGTTTGAATAATTTTTCAAAACATTATATAGAAACTGGGACACCAGAAGTCAGTCATCTGACTTTCTCCTGGTGCAGGCCTTCCTGTGAATTAAGGATTGACTTCATGTTTGAAATCTGAATTTGCTGGAACAATTTATCTGCTAATCCCCGTTGGCGGAAAATTCAGCCGCTTCTTCAAATCTAAAGAAAAGCACACTCCAGCCAAGCATAACTTCAGTCTAAATTGTGCATGGTACCAACCAAGAGCCCTACTGTGGACTTTGCTTACTTTAAACATGTTAAGCTGATACCTTTTCCTTATACATTTATTTTCCACATGTTTCACCTTTATTAGTTCAGATACATAAAGCTGCAGTACTGTAAGAGTAGCAAAATCAATTAGTTAAAATGGGGAAGATGCAGTTGATGTACTGCTGGAGCAAAGTTTCTTGCCCACTTTGTCTGCTGGGTATTCATATAAACAAGGGAAGCTGAAATCAATAAATTTTGTGGAACTTGGAGAGATGTTTATTATTTTATTTTATTTTATTTATTTATTTATATCCTGCCTTTATTATGTTTATAAATAACTCAAGATGGTGAACGTACCCAACAAATCTTTCTCCTCTTATTTTCCCCACAACAATCCTGTGAGAGGAGTTAGGCTGAGAGAGACTGATTGTCCCAAGTCACCCAGTTGCTTTTCCTGCCTAAGGTGGGACTAGAATTCATGGTCTCTTGCTTTCTAGCCTTGTGCCTTAGCCCAAAGTGACTCTCTGATATGGAGGAAAAAGGGAGGAAAAATGCAAAGGACTTTCTCGATCTATTTTTTTTGGAAGATGTTATTTTTACCTTCCCAAAATTTTGATGAAACGTTGTCCAAACGTATGACGTCCAATTGTCATATCCATTATTGTCGGAAATTTTGGGGATTCTATTTCAGATACATGTAGTAGTGTAGAGCAAATAGTGAATGGCCTTGAGGGACAGGAGAAAGAGCTGCAAGCAAGACAACAGTCAGATAAGAGGGGCTTAAGCCTGGAGCAAGGTTGCAAGATTGATATCAGCTCAACATAGTAGACCAGACTAAGAAACCAATGCCATATACTGTAGGTTAGAACTACTTTTATTACAACAGTTCCAGTAATAGAAACTTGTAAGTCTGAGAGTGCTTCACTTTATCTTATCGTGTATTAGGGAGGAGTGTGTCTGAGACATTTACTCAAACTAATTTCTTGACCCAGGTTCAAGTCCCTCTCATCTGATCACGGCTTTTTGGTCTTCTTTCTGTCATTCAAGGCCATTCCCTATTCCCTCTACAGGCAGACACTATACAGGAATGGTTTTCAAGATACACAGAAGGGTATCTACCATTAAGAACATTGATTATACGTGCATCTTAATTTGCAGTTGTTTAACAAACTATCCAGTCAACTGGATGCTCCTGAAGAATCTATATTTATTTTTAATCTATCTAACTCTATGCTATTTTCTCTACTCTTCTTACCATTTACATAGTACATTTTTCCAGAGTATGTTTGAAAAGCAAAGTATGTTTGAATAGTTTGTCTTAGTAAACTGCAAAGATATTTCTTTAAAAAATATATATTTATAAAATAGTACATACAAACAAACCAAACAACAAACACAAACATATACATAATAGGGGTTTACATTCCCCTGTTATTTACAAGTCTACATCGGTTTCTATCCTATTGTTAATTTCTTACATACTTCTATCTCAACTTCAATTATTTATAACTAATCACTCTTGTTCTTTATTTTATTACATATTTACATTGGCTGCTAGTCTGTCCATTTCTTTCATTTCTTTTATACATCTACTCGATTTTTGTGTCTCTCCTCTATCCACTCATACAATTTGTCCCAAACTTGGTCGTATTCCGTTTCCTCCTTCCCTTTTATTTCCTTTGTTAATTTATCCATCTCGGCACACTCTAAGATTTTTTTATAATTTCTTCCTCATTTGGTACCTTTTCCATCTTTCCAACTGCAAATATATTTCTATAGGCTTCTCTGTCAACATATTTATAAACCAGCAGAAGATACTTTTTCAACCGTGGTGGCCTGACTTTGGAAGGTTTGTGCGGAAACTATTCTTTTGTCTTTTCAACACAAAGCCAGATCCCCAAAGGCCTTTAAAATATGCATTATATGCTTTACTTAGTGATGCTTATATGGATGTGCTGCTTTTTTCTTATTTAACTTTTATTGTATTTTAAATGTTTTATTGTGAGATACCCATTACATACCTATTGAAGGATGGGTATATAGTCAAAATGAAATAATAACAGCCTTGTAAGGTAGGCCAGTATAATCAATCACCATGTTGTGGAAAAATGCTGGTTTGCTTAAGAGCTGCTCATTCTCATCCTGCATCAGCATCTGCTTATTGGTCAATGGCCAAGGGATGAAAAGGACACCATCCACTTTGTCACGGGAAAGTGGCTGCTAAGAAGGCATGCTTAATGGCTGAGAGCCTTTAACAAGATCAATATCACCTCTAGAAAAGATTACATGCTATGCTAGGCAGCAAATAGACCTTTGCTGCTGGATTTGGAAACCATTTATAAAACCTATTAGGGACAATAAAGCAGAACAGCAAAAAAAGAACAAAAAAGACCCTATCTATTCACAGCAGGCTTCTGACTCTTGGGTTCCTTCCTCTATCCATTATATTAAATGACCAGATTAAAAGCCAGATACATCAAAAAATAATAAGATTTGCCATGATCATTGGTGACAGCAGCAATGTGGAAGTGGGTCACAGTGACAATTGCATTGCTTAAACTTGCTAAACAGTGTACCTTCCGTGACTTGAGCTGTGATTCAGATTGCATGGCCTGTCGCTGCTTTGGAAATCACTCCAAGGGAATAATCAACTGGCAAACTTTCTTGAAATGGTTTGGAGAAAGTAAAAATAATGGTACGATAAAAGTAAAAGCCTTGTGGAGCTCCAGGTTCTTCCCAGAAATAGATTGTTCCATGGATAATACTTCAGTTTAGCAACACTTTAATAAGGCCAAGAGGAATCTGAATGGCTCCCCACTTCACTGGACCTGAGCAATCTGTTGCAAACAGGTTGACTTGGCCCAAACAAACAAAGTGGAGGTAGGCTAATTTGTTTCTGGGGTTAGAGAAAATGATCTTGGGAGACAAAGCAGGTCTGTGCAACTTGTGTGCAAATTGAGTTCCATGGTCAGCCAAGTGTTGTGTACTTTGCTTGCTTTTTTTGCATGACAGACACATCTATCCTTTCTTCCTGTGCCAAATTATGTCGATTCTTGCATTCTTAAATGACTGGCTAATTGTCAGATGAAATTAACTATGTTCTCCTAGTGGGAGGAGCATGCAAAGGGGAGACATATGAATTTCGAGGGAATACCTAAAAACCAAAGAGACCAAAATGAATCAATCGGTTAAACTATATGAATTTTGGTAAGGAGCATGAAGTCTGAGCAGTAAAATACAAACTTGTTCTTCTGAACTCACTTATTTCAATTCACTTCACAGAAGGTCATATCAATGAAGCTCAGTGATGAGTAACTTTCCCCAAAGACTTTATATACGTATACAAAATCTTTGTTTAGACGTATATGAAAATGCATATAGACATAACTGAAAAAATACCAATTGCATCTATAAACAGAATAAGGAAAGATGTAACAAAATGCCATACAGAAGGGAGTGAACAACAGAAAGATGACATGTAAGCCTTTATGTAGGGTTTAGAAATATAACTAAGGATCAGAAGAAATGAGGAGGGGGAAGTAGACCCAACCTATATGACTAAAAGGTCACCACCTTATATGGATTGTGTTATAAAAAAAAGTAAGGTAATTATCTTTGATAGATTGTGGTAGGCATTGTAAAGATTGACATATCCTATTACTGAGTAACTTAAAACAATGTATAAATATTCCTCGGATAGAGTCCCAGAATATAAAATTATTCTTGCAGCTGCTCATATAACTTCACTTGACAGATGTACATGGAAAAGGCCTCCAAGATGATTGAATTACTACACTTTTTTGATTCTTTTAAAGGTACTGTCAAATCCTTTCCCTGTTTTGCTGCATCCTCTCTTCATGTCTACTGCCATCTTGGGTGAAAGCATTAAACAGATCTCATTCAAAGATCTTCAAAAGTTTCTGTTCTTTAAAAAATATACTTAGTTAGATTGAATAGATTGAAGTGGCATAAAAAAGTGTGTAATAATCATTTAATCATTTAGAGACCAGCCCTGCTATGTTCAGTCACACTGACTCACAAGTAAAAACACAGGATTGTACCATAGGCGTGTAAAAGAAGGAACTTTAATGGAACATCTGCAACATTTCCCCTTAAATGGTCAAATACAAAGGAGAACAAGGCTTTTGCAATTTTAAAAGTGGGTTTTGTGAGGAAGGGGGATTTTAAACAGTTGCAATTTCCCATGTAAGTGTTGGCTACAGAAATAATCTCTTTGAGAGAACTTCTAAAGGTGTAGGAATCTTGCTTTCTTTGTATCTTGTCCCTGTGGCTTCTGATACTAAGGAAAAGTATATGATTTTGCAGATGTCTCTAATAGATAAATCTGCCAGTGAGAGGAAGGAAAAAAAAGATCCCTGGGTTCACATATTATGATAAGTTATTGTTTGCTTGATCACTGTATATTGAACGTGATAATTTTCTAGGTTGATGGAACAGGCTATGTCAAAAACTGCAACTGCAAAAAACGGGTGGGCTATAAAGCAAGACAAAACTAAACAAACACCATTATTGCTTAGTGTAGTGAATGAACCAGGTCTTAAAGTGGGCTAATCTTGACAATGTCTTGCTCATCTCATTTGCTGAAAATGGAACGGTAGATGTTTCTACAAGCTAAAAAAGGATTCAGTCACAAATGATCTGAGGGACTGCATTTAGCAGATGAGAACCTTCACAGTTTTTGTCAAGCTCATTTACTTTGTAACACTAGACAGTTGCGTCTCTTTTCTTATCTGAGCATTTCTTTTCAATTACAGTTTGGTATAAACTGATATATTAGCTTCTTAAACCTCATAGACAGATTCAGCCAACAGTGTGATCCTATTTTGCACATTGCATCTGAAATTCATCCTCTGGGTCATTTAAAAATTAGACTGGACATTACCCAAGAGGAAATACTGCAGTAAAACCTTGTACGTTGCCCTCCTGAGGTTAAAGGTCGGGTGACTGAATCCTATCTGTAATTTATTAGCTGATTTTATTATTCATGGTGGGCCATAATTAAATGGCGGGCAGTTTGAGAACTAGACAGCTGAAGTACACATCTCCCTTGGATGTTTCATGAAAAAGCATGTCATAACTGGACTGAATGGAAATTGAGAAAGCTTGCAAAAGAAATGCAAGCAACTGGGGAGGTCTACTGAACAAATCCCGTTGGACCAATTTTGTCTGAGAGAGGCTATTGCTAATGCGATTCCAATGGGATGTGTCCCAAATTTTGTTAGATAGGCTAAGGTGTGTAAGGAGCTTGTTTGCTCTCCTTCTCCACCCAGGACTTTAAATTTCTTCCCCTTTCTGTACAGTCCTATTCTTTCATGTATTTTGATAATGCCTTCTATTGCTCCTGCCCCTAAGATGGCTTCTCTAAGATGGCTTGATTGGCTGAGCCTCCAAGCAGAGACTTTGCAGTTGTACTGAACACTTTACAGAACCTGCTTTCCAGAGAAGTTCCCTTAATTGTGGTGTATTTCTTACAACCTATTTAAGTGAGCTTGGTCAGTGTGGTCATTGTATATCTTGGGAACACCAAAAAGAAAATAACAATGTATTCTCCAAGCATGGGGTATTGAAAGATTAATAGAATTAATTCAAAACAAGCCAGTAGGGGATCAAACTTCTCTGCCCAGTCACCCATGTCATGGGAATTCCAAAATGCAACAAGTTGCCTATTTTTGCTGATCTACGCATCCAAGGTGGGGGGGGGGCAGCTTAGGGTTAGGATAGGGAAGAAAGAATGGATAAGAAATCAATCTTCTTCATGGAAGTAGTCCCAGCTATCATATCAGCAGTCAAACCATGACTAATGCTGCTTGTTTTACCATTGGGAAAGATGCCCCAGATATCTTGATGTCTTGCTAATGTTCTCCTGATAGTACACCTGGGGAAAGTGAGTGAGGGCTTTTTATATTTATTTATTTATTTGTCAAACATGTACAAGATAGCAGGTCTAGGTATAAACAAAGAAAGTAAATACAGATAAATGGGGACAGTAAGACAGGGATGGTAGGCACACTGGTGTGCTTATGCACGCCCCTTTTACAGACCTCTTAGCAATGGGGTGAGGTCCACGGTAGACAGTTTGAGGTTGAAGTTGTGAGGGTTTGAGGCTGTAACAATGGAGTCAGGTAGAGCATTCCAGGCATTGACCACTCTGTTGCTGAAGTTGTGTTTTCTGCAATCGAGTTTGGAGCGGTTGATACAAACCTTGAGTTTGTATTTATTGTTTGCTCGCGTATTATTGCGGGTTGAAGCTGAAGTAGTCGTTGACAGGTAGGATGTTGTAGCAGACAATTTTGTGTGCCAAGCTTAGGTCAGACCATAGGCGGCGTAGTTCTAGGTTGTCCAATTGGGCTATTTGTCAGGTGACAATGATGGGGAGTAGAAAGAAAAGGATGAAACTGCTGAAGTAACTCATATTGTATGTTAAGAGCAGGAAACGCAGGAGGATGACCTGCATGGAGTTAAGTTAGGAAGATCAGTGTGTCAAGTGAAGTGAAGTGAAGCTTTGAAGCTGATGTCAAAGAGCTCCATTAAGTCCTTTGAGGTTACGGAAGTCAGTCAGTTGAGATGCTAAAAACCCAAGAGGACAGGAAACCAATACTTGGAGAATCAGACGCTCAATGATATGGAGTTGACATAAACAGGCTTTTTAATTTTGTGACCTGATCTTCTAAGAGTTTTCACCAATACTCCCTTGGCTCAATCTAGATTTTTGGGTAACAGTTCAAAGGCTGGGATCATAATGCAGAACCTCATACTGACACCAGTCATTCAGAAGCCTTCTTGACTTAGGATTTAGAATTGACTTCTAATATGTAAATCTTGTCCACTAATCTCTCTGAGATTTTGTAAGTGATCCAGCTGTTCATTTCTTCCTCCTCCTCCTCCCCTCCTCCTTCTTCCTCCTTCTCTCCTCCTTTTTTCTTGTCCATTTTTCTTCCTTCTCTTCTTCTTCTCTCTTCTTTCCTTCCCTCCCTCCCTCCACCTCCTTTTTTTCTTCCTTCTCTTCCTCTTTAGCTCAATCTTTTCCTTCTCCTTCTCCTTTCTTTTTCTTCTTCTTCCTCTTCCTCTTCTTCTCCTCCTCCTCCTCCTCCT
>JANHFT010001808.1:71362-85677 GCA_032467955.1 Pseudoxenodon macrops | reverse complement strand
TGGTGACCAAAACTGGATGCAGTACTCTAGGTGTGGTCTAACCAAGGCTTTGTAGAGTGGTATTAATATCTCCCTAGGTCTGGATTGTATCCCTCTATTAATGCAGTTTAGGATTGTATTGGCCTTTTTGGTGGCCGCTGCACACTGCTGGCTCATGTTTAGCTGGTTGTCTACTAAGACTCCTAGATCCCTCTATAAAAAAGACAATTATATGATGTTAGATCAATTTAAAAAATATGATTACTTACTATGCTTTTCTTCAGGATACATATCTTTCGTGCCCAATCCGTTTTGAAGTTGACATCTTCTCCCTAAAAATAATAATAATCTTTTATGGACATTTGAATATTTAAATTATAATTCTAAAAATAAGAGAAATTGTGATTTTAATACAGGTAATCCTTGATCTATGACCACAATTGAGCCCAAAATTTATGTTGTTACCAGTAGGTGAAACAGTTGTTAGGTGAATTTTGCCTCACTTTACAATCTAACTTTAATTCTATCTGCAAAATGTATCTCTGAAGATTTATTATAATGGCCTTGCTATTGGAGATGCAAGTTAGAACATTAATTCATACATTTTGGTCTTGCCCTTTGTCACTGGATGGTCACAAGTAGGATTGTTGCTATCCCCTTGGACTGTCCTCTGCATATTAAAAATGCTGATGTTATTCTTAACTATTGTCCCCAAGATATCAAAAACTGTACAGTTTGGGGGCATGAGGGCTGATTTTTCTATAATACCCAAAGAACAATTTATATTTGATTTGCAGCAATGGATTGTTGATATGTGTTGTTTGCCCATATTAGAATTATTATTTTTAAACAGGAAAACTTTCAGTCATTATAGTTATTCTTTTTTGTAGGTGCTTTGATTTATAAATTATCCAAGCCTTTCCCTTTGTTTCTATGATTTAGTATTATTAATTTTGCTATATTTTATTGTTAATACTGCTGTTTATACTTATTTTTTCCTTTGTTCAGTAGTTCTACAACTTCCAATTACATACCTTTAAAAAGTTACACATGCCACCCAAGCCAGGACCACACAAATTTCAATGGACAACTGCTATTAAGAAATAATATTCTATTATTTCTTAATAACAACATTCTCATTAGATTTCTAAGCAAGCTAGTACATTAGTTTTCATGTACTGTTTTTAAACATTATATTTATTGAAAACGTATATTATTAATGTGTTTCAGTGTCTTTTGCTCTAGGTTGTGTCAAAGAAGATACCCTGATTGTCTCAGTCTAGTTATATCACAGCAACAAATGATACATAAGCTAAAGCAGCATTATCTCAGAAAAAGTTCCACCAAGAAATCAATTAGCATGTATGTATCTTTGTGGTAGTTCAATAACAAAGCAAAAAGCAAGCACTGGTCAATTTCCTTCACAATAGTTGAACTAGGGGGAAATGTCCCTTCATTATGCTGTCTCTTAGAAGATCTGAGGGAAGAAAAGTATGAAGATGAAGACAATTTCTCTATTCTAATCAGATGCTTCACAACCTTGGTCCCTAGCCACTTGTGATGTTTGCCTCAGGCCAAAAATAATTTGCCAGACCCAAGCAACATCTCTAATTCAAAAGTTAATAACCTTTGAAATTGGATTTTAATCAAGTCGTCTTTAGTTCTCGACACAAGATCCCCGTTTGGGGAATCCAATAAACTTGACTGAATGGGTCTCACAGATATTGTCTGGTTCTTTTGTAATTATGTGGCAAAAGAAATACTGTGTCTTCTTTTTGATATTCACTCATCTGTCTTTGCATTTAGGATATATCTTGATTTTTAAAAATTTTGATTGACTAAAATGAATTCTTATTTCCCCAAGTAACGAAAGCCCTAATTAAGGAGTACTTATGATTGCTCTCGGAGAAGGACTTAGGAAATTTAGTTTAAAGTAACCTTGTTTCCATAGCAAAAAAATCCTAATTTTCTAAAGGCCCTTCTATTCTCACATCATATCAAATGAAATTATAATTCCTTTGTTGTTTAGTATGTTGTGTGAGCTCAAATTATAAAGCAGCAAGTTAGGGTTAGTAACATTTGTGAATTTGGTTTCTTTTCACCACCTGTCCTTGTAATGGTGATATATTCCAAATTTTGTTCCCTTGGAGATAATACTAATTTGCCAGTGTTTTGTATGGCTTATCCATGTATAATAAGTGCTGGGAGGTAGCTATATTTCACATTTTAAGTCCATCTACACCTAACTCTGTGGTTGCAGGTTTGATTATTTGAACCATGAATGGGTTTCATCTTCAGTTCTCTAAATCTGGATGCTTAATTTACAGCATCTGAATGGAGCTGGTTTGAGCTGGAATGATAATGTGCACCAGGAAGTTCATCTAAAGAGCTACGTGCAACAGAATAAAATGTTGCTGTGCACACATTTATTGATGTTTATAGATGAACATGTAATACAAATGGATTAAATGAATATATATTTGCAAGGCAATATCTAGGGATATATCATACTATGGAATTACTTAGAGGTTTACCCCAGGGGTGGGCTCTAACTTACCTCACTGGTGGTTTGCTGCCTCCAGTGCCGCATGGGCATCCCTTGCACATGCGCACCTCTTGCATGTGTGCATGCACAGTAAAAAAAGCCCAAAAAAATTCCCCCCCAAAAAGGCCGAAAACAAGATGGTGAAACTTGGCTTCTGTGCATGCGCAGAAGAAAAAAAACCCAAATATTAAAAAAAAAGATGACGGCGCCCATGGAGCAGCAGAACCGGCTCCGTGATGTCACTAGCGGCCTACTACCTACTCGGTAGAACCGGTCCAAACTGGTAGGAACCTACCTGGGGTATTAAGCTATAAACCAAAGCCACCCGGATAGTTGAATTCAAGGTGGCAAATTAGTACTTGGTAAGCAGAGAGAGTCAGCCATACGGACAACTTCTTTTTATTGTTCTAATATTGTTTGAGGTGCGTCATTGCTATGAAGAAGTCATGAATAGAAAGCATTAAACCATAAGGATGCAACATTTTTTGAGATAAGAGTTGAGGCTTAGGATGCACTGGACAGAATATAAACAGAATGCAGGGAGGCACTTTATTGTTGCTGAATAAGGTGTCAGTAGGCAAGCTAGCACTTAAAGGTAACTTAATTTCATTTGCAAGGTTAAGGTTTGGCTATCCTTCCAAGGAAGCCAAACATATCTAATTTAGAAAGCCACCCAGCAGATGCTGTTTCTGAAATCTTAAACAATCAATTTCATGTCACAGACCTGCTCCATTCCCATTTTTGCCTCACTGGGAAAAAAAATCAATTTGGTCTGCTTTATAAAAGGGAAAATTACAACCCCAGCTGATGTGAAAACTAGAGTATATTTCACAGCTCCCAATTATGGCAAGCTGGTCAATGCAGAAGAACAAACCTGTCAATGTTAACTGCTGCACTTGCCTTCTGGAGAGCAGCTGAAAAAGAAAATTCTGGGCAGACAAGAGGATTTCTAGAGTGTGAATGCCTCCTTGGGAAGGCTTTGCTAATCGCTTAGGAGAAGTGCAAGCAATCTTTGGATCAACTTTCTGTTGATGCAGGACTTGGCAAGCTACACAGACATTTTGAAGACTAATAGAGAAATAGTGGCACTACGTGTAAAGAAACCACATTTAAATATTATTTCAATTGCAAACCATCATCAGATTATTTGATATGTTGGAGATAGCTCTGCAAAATTCTGCTTCTTTTGCTTCTGCAAATAAGCTTCTGCATGTTATTTGTTCAGCCTTTGATAGCCCTGTTATCCACTCAGCAGGAATGATATTGGTCTGAATAGAGTGCTTGTCTGAGCAGAAAGCTGTGTATAAATTGAATAAGTAAAAATAAATAAAACAGGCATAATCCTTTAGGTCAGTTGCCAGAACTGAAGCTCAAAAGCCATAAAAATAAACACAGGGATTTGGATTCCCTCCCCACCTCTTTATAATTATCCCAGAGTATGTGTAGTAATTACACATAGTTTTGGATCCAGAACTCAAAGTGAGATGCTCTTTGCCATATTTCAAGCATCTCATACTCAATAACATTAAGTGAGGATTTGTTAAAATCATGGGTTTACCCAACAAACCAAAGTAGATTAGTTTATTCCTAAGGTTAAACCACAAAGGGAGAGTTTGCATTAGGGTTGTGCAATACATTGGACTTGGTTCCAAATTGATGCTTCAGAGCACATGGAAGAGTGAACATAGTAGCTGTTTGTAACTGCCTCAAAGCAGCTACATTTTTCCCTGAGATTGTGTGGCTTCTCTCTATGATCCTGGGAAACATTTTACAAATCAAGATGATTCCAAAGTGACAAAACATGTGTCTCAGGCACAGGGATTGTGTTATGACACCACAAGGCTAGCTTTATCATTCTTCTCTCCCCCATGTAGAAATTGCTTTAAGAACAATTTCTCTTGTAACTATGTTTGCTTCCCCCTTACTTCCCAATCCTCCATTTTGGAATTGAATCTAAAGTATTGTACATCTTACTGAATAAAATTGAACAAATCATTTTATGGCTTAGTGCTATGTGTAAATCCAACAAATGTGTGCTGGATAGGCACGGTGCTATTATGTATAGCCATACATGCACAGCTGCATAGAAATCCATTCATTAAAGAACTGCCCAGGAACCGCCAAGACACAATAATGCAGTTTAATTACCTGGTATTTTATGCATGGAAGTAAAAAAAAAAAGGAAACCATATTTTATACCTTTGATACATTATTATGTACAATGTATTATTCTGTTGCGCTTCCCCTAAAAATGCTCAAAATATAAATTCTCAAATCACATAGCAAGGAGACAGTCCTTCACTTAAGCTTAAAATATAAAATGCATAACACATAACAGAAGAAATGGAAGAAGAGGAGGAGGAGAGAAAATACATTTTAGTCATGCCTATCTGGCTTAAAAACACTTCTGTTACCCATATGACATGCCTGCGTGCTCAAAAAGAGTTGGTCGAGAGCTAAACTTTTAAAGTTTTAACCGTGTTTCTATTTTCTCTCTCTCCTATGAGAGGTCATGGTGTTCTTGCCCATGCATTTTATATGCATGTAAACTGGAGATAATATGCATAATTGTCCCACTCAAAAGCCTGGTTTCTAGAGACCAAGGGACTTGAATAAAATTGTAACAATGAGAACTTTAGTGAACATATGTTGCCTGCACACATTTTTAGAAAGCATCAAGTTCTGCCCAGCAGATTTGATTTGGGGGAAAGATGAATGATGAACAGGTGCTTCCCTCTGTGGGGTAGATGGGTGATTTTTAAATATGATAAATATAGATAAATAAGATGCTTGTAAATAAGACTGTATGTTTGGAGTATATGAAACCCCCTCTTCTGTACAACTAGAAAAAGTATTTTTTCTACTTTGCTCTAAACTACCCTATTTACTTCCTGCAGCTGCCTAAGAATCAGAAGCCAGACACACTTAATGTACAGTAATGAATGCCATATTCCCATCATAAAAAGTGCATGTATTAAAATCTGCTAAAATTTGCCTTTAAAACAGTATCTAAAAAAAGAAGCCTAGGAGAGTTTATGAAAAATTATTTTTGCTGGCAACAGGACAAGAAATAATTGGATGTTAAATCAAGAAAATGGGAAAGATGGAACAGCAAATCAAAGCAAGTGGCAGAAAACTAGGTCTTGGTATAGAGAAATCTACTTACATTAACTTTTGACAGTTTCAGCAAAGACAAGCTATATATAAATCTTGCTTTGAATCCTTTCAGCACCTTGCAGGGCTGGGTCCAGAAGATAATGAGATTGGGCATTTGTAGCTCCCCTCCCACTGGCAAAAGCCTATTATCCCTTTAAATTATCTGCTTGCATGGGTAAAGCTATCGAGGTTATTTTTGTAAAAACAAAAAAAATTTTTTTTAATAGTTCTACAGTGATGATTGTGAGGTAGGTAAGTTTGCTGGGCTCCATTGCCTTTGAAAATGGGGAAAAGCTATAGTTTATTAGCATGATTTCTCCTGAAAGTGTACTTTTCAGGACATTTAGTAAAATCAATTTTAATGGAACTGAATGGATAATAAATGGGTGAAGAGAAAGTAGCACAAGAATGAGGGAAGTCATCTCATAATGGATTTGACTGAACGTGGATTGGAACACATTTTCAAGGTTAACTATGTTTGAAAAGAAAATTGGTCATCGTTTTACCGGTTAGTCTGGCTGGATTTTCTGAGGTCAACTGGTATTATCTTTTGTAGATAGATCATTGCAATCATTGCATCTTGGTGTTTTAAATAATTATCAGATGCTAGTGGTTGTGGGAGTAAGCTAATTCCTGACTGCAATTCAAGATATTGGTTAAGAACAGCTGCTGCTTGTGTGCTTTGTTGCCATTAGAAGCACAGCTTGCGTGACAACACACACAAGGCAGGATATGTAGCTATGATTTGCTGCCCCCAAAGGTTTGTAATCTTCCAGTATTCAGTTGGAAATGAGAACCTATCCCTGTGGTGTTGCTTAATTTTATTTCCTGAGTGTTAGTTTAGTTTTATTTATTTCAATTGCTTTGTTTCTCAATATATTTCATTCTTTTTCTGCATTTACATTGGGCAATGTAATTTGAGTGGTGTGCTGGGGGAGTTGTGGGGTTATTTTTAAAGCATAGATAAACCATACTTCTAGGCTGCCTTGGAGGGCTTATGCTACATATATGATTCCATAAATAAATATGTAACTGTTTAAACCTTTGCAACATACATCACCTCTCAGAAAGCATTAAGCTACATTTTAAATTCCAAAATCACCTCACTAGTGCATTCTTCAAGCCCACCAGTTGTGGGTTCCCTCAACCGGCACCATTTGTGTAAATATTCACTTGTCCCCTCAGGGGTCTGAATTCTAAATGGAGATGCAGCACTTTCTTCAGAGAAGACGTCTGAAATGGTGTTTAGAGGGTGCTTTTCTTTCCATGTTAACCTTTCACTTGTCTCCTCAGCATTGTCAAAGCTTCTGCCTAAAGTCCATTTCTCATCTGTTGTTGTGGCAGTAATTGAAAGCCAAGTTGCAGAGGGTTAAAGAACAGCTGTAGGGAGATAATTAATGCTCTCTAACATTTTTGTGCAGCCTTTAGCACCTTGCTGTGACACAACCTTTAACATATGTGCTCTTGGCAGCTAAGCTGTTAAAAAACTCCTCCAGAAATCTGCACCCCTCTCTGCCCTTTATCAAGGAGTTGTCACCCATCTAGGGCAAAATGGACAAAATTACTTGGAAAATAGGATTAAATATGAATTTGGAGATGTGGCTGTCAGAATTGTCCTTGAGAACTGTAAACTGGTACTTGTAGAGATTCTTTCCAGGTTTTTATAGTTCTCCTTAAAATATAGAAGACTCCAGGAGGACCTTTGGGCATGCTCTGGCCTAAACAGAGAACTTCCATTCATCTTCTGCTGAAACAGATTTTGGTTAGTATCATCAGCTGGGTTCTTCCTATAAACAGAATCACAGTGAAGCAATGTGACTTTTTGCATGTTAGTCTATTCAGAAGAAAGCTCTGTTAGGGTCAGCTGAATTCCCCTTGGAAATATAAATTCTAGCAATAGTGACAGAATCTGACTCTAGTACCAAATTACATAACCAGTTATCCTGGGATCCATCAATTGCTACAAGCTCTCTTGTTTATTCCATAAATCCATCATTGCTACAAGCTTTCTTCATTCCAGGAACCTTTTGAAGAAAACCGGAGTAAAATAAATTGGGGCAGATTAGACAGTTTTATTAGGTGAATAGAGAGATTGCAAGGCCCACTTTTAATAAGAACTTGCTGAATGGAAAGTAACTCACTTTTTTCTTGATTTAATTCAGAGAGTCACTCATTTGACTTGGGCTTGCATCCAAAATGTTCTACAGCCTACTATTAGAAATTAACAATATATATGACTTTAGTTAAACAAATAGGATCAAGCTAGGAGTGATGAAAAATAAATACATCTGACTTGAATGCAGAGGCAAATTGATGGCTCCCTGTTATCTCAATTGCTGGGTGGAAAAATGAGACCTATACATTAAGTTCTGCCAAACCTGAATAGAATTGTGCCAATTTGCATAAGTATCTCAAATCAGCACAGATTATTTTGGGTCAGACAGCTTCTGCACATAGGAGCTATCCCAATCTGGGATCAGTGTTAAACCTTATCCTTGTGAAATTGAGGACATCATCTGTAGCTGAGAAGCTAATTCTAGCTCAGCTGCAGCTCCAGAGAAGGTGCTTTGTGGAAGGGCTGCAAGGTTTAAGCATTTTTTCATTGACTGGAATTCCTATTGTTGGAAGTTAAAACCTACCCCCTTCCTAGAGGAATGAAATATTTTAGGACATACTAAAAATGCAGAATATTTTCCCTAAAAGATAAGTAGAAACTCAGCCCCCACCTTTGTCAACGGGCCTGAGCCAGTCTATTCTACATAACAAAGACCTACCCTCTTTAGGCAGACTCATCTAGCAAACAGAAACTCACACCACCTGGAAAATTGCATCAGCCATCAGTCAAGCAAGCCTTGGGAGACAGCCTAAAAAGTTAGCTAGGACCCCCACCCCCTGGGAGTCTATAACCACCAATCAGAGTGCATTTCTTATACAGGGACAGGAAACTCAGAGGTGGAGCCCAACAGAGGATATAAAAAAAACTCAGGGACTCCCAGCAACAGTCTATTTTCTCTTCTTCTCTCCCAACATCTTGAAGCATGTGATTGCCTTTTCTGTTCAGGAACTCAAAGCCAGGTGCCTCCTGTCCACCATTAAACCATCTTTCCAAACAGACACTGTACTTGGTTCATGAAGATCTTCCTGAGATGGTTCAAAGGCCACTTTGATGTCAGTCCTGGTGCGCCTCAGCTGTTTTTGGTTACTGTGAAACTTTAGTTCCCATGGCTACTAGGAAAACCCACCCAGGTTTCCATTGTAGCTTGCTACGTCCAGTTCAGACAGCCCCCTTAATATGGCTCCCTCCTCCAACACCCCCACCTGTAATTGTGTGTGTGTGGGGGAAGCAGCATTATGAGATTGACAATTTATTGGACGCCCGGTGGCACAGAGGTCGGCTACAATATCTCATCCTATGGAAGGGATACCTGTTATCGGAAGCATCATGGGTGCACAGCACAGACATGAGGGCAGCGTGACTGATTACTAGATTCCACCAACAAAACCCAACCAAGCCAGGTGAGGGGGCAGTCAGTGGCCGGGAACCATCTCATTTTGCCCTTTGTTTTCCAGGTGCTGTCTCTATGGTAAGGGGGCCTGGTGCACTTGATGGTCCAGGGCTGTCATTCCGGTGGGGGAAGGAGAGCTGCACAGCCATGCCAAACACTATATCTACTAGATTACTGGACCCACACACCGACACTGGCCAGATGGGCCAGATGGGCCAGACCAGACCCGGCCAGACCTAGTTGCCATCGCTGACTCTGCAGCCAAACATCTGTGAAGCGGCAGAAACAGCTGAGAAGCGGGGCGAGAACCTGCGCACCAGTGTACCTAGCTGTTTGGAGCCTGATAATTGCTATGTGAGGGCTGGGATGAGTTTAGGGCTGGGCGGGACTGGGGACACACTTAAGTGGTGGAGGTGAGCACTGGGCGGTTAACCCTGACTTTATTTCACATGGTGGTTGTCAGTTCGTGCTGGAGTTTTTGTGACGAAGATAAAGTCATTGCAAACCAAGACTTTGTTCTTTGTTTTCTTGCTGTGAATTATCGGAACCTGACATTTGAAACCTGGGAGGGAAAAACTCTGGAAGTGCCCCAAGTCAATCACAGAATGGAACTGACAAAGTTTGTTCTCAGCATTTAGGGCAGGAAGTTCCATAGAACATGAACCTGTTTTTTTTAATTCATTACATTGCCTGTAAGACCTCTTCCTGAGACTAATGCTCTCTGTATATATTGGGATTACACTTCTGGAATCCGCAACCTGTCCTGGAAATCTAAAAGTTGCAGACTGGGAAATAATGGAAGGCACCAAATTGTGGCAAAGTAGTTTATCATCAGCATAAGCAGAACTTGCTTCATAAAAAGTTATCAGTGCTTAGGGTAGGTTAATCAAAGTTTGCAAACCCAATCTGTTGCAGCAACCCAAATAACTGGGCTTATATATAATGCTAAGCCATGCTAAATACATTCTTTACAGGTAGGATTGTGAAAATGAAGTGCTTTGGATACTGTATAAAGTATTATTTAAACACCATGCATTATTATCCAAAGGTGTAATTATCCTGCATGTCAACAGACTAGGTATTTTCAAATGTCAGTATGCTTTAGGAAAGCACGAGCACACAGAAATGTTGATGCTTCAGGGGGAATAGAATTACAATTTTATAGCTACAAGGGAACACAATTACTTGAAAAAGCTGAGCATGTAGAAGAGGCAATTAGCTACCACCCAGCTGCTCTACATCTGTTTCAGTATTGAGTAAAGAAATACACTGGCTCAGATTGCTTCCAAAGAGTCACATTGGAGTTATTTTGCCATACAGTCCCATGCCCCCCACCTGTGCCAATTGCAGCTGGGCATTTTTGAATCTATTTCCCTGCAGGCATGATACCCACTGGGTTGCACTTCAAGGAGAAGAGTCTTTAATCAAGCAGTTTCATTGATCCAGAACAGAGTCTAAAGAGACTGCCCATTTCCAAGGGAAATTTCCTAATTGTACTTCTATAAAATTACAGAGAATGGGGAAAGTTCCACCAGACAACATGAAAACATTCTGAAATTCCAATATCAAATTTGAGATCTATCGTTCAATTGTTTCTTGGATTGCTAGTGCCCTACTGGCAAAATGTTAAGGATGCAAATGTCCTTTGATGGTAGTAATTTCCATTTGGGGGGTTCTGGGAGGAAGTAAAAATTTAACATGCTTGAGATGAAGATACATAAATATAAATGTCTATGACTAATAAATAACAGTAAGATGAGGAAGTGAAGTCAAGGATTTCTAGGACTTGATGTTATCAAAATGATCTATCAAGGAAACTGAGAATCTAAGATATGCTTGAATCTGCTTGAGAATGTACTCACATGCATGAGTGCAAGTAAAAGGTAAGCCTTGCTTCTAAATAATTAGTAATAACTTTAAACTTCAGTATATGTGTGTGATTTAACATCTCATAATAGGTACATTCACGCATAACATTAAGCTGAAGGGACTGAGTACATGATTTATGGTGTAGCACTAACACACTGGGCTGTTCACAGCAAATATGAATGCAACCTAAGTGTGTAATTTCAACTTCTTTGTGTATATATATGTCACATAAATAGAAAGCAAAAGGATTATAGTATAAAGTTAGATCTACAGATTTAATATAGAAATGTATAAGTTTGCATGCATAGATATATGTGAGTTGGTATAAATGTGTTATTAGTAGAAGGAGAAATTTTATGGTGTAAAATAGGCTCATAAATAGAACTATACTCAGAAAAAAATAATTCCCTTACTATGAATTCATAGAAACTTTTCTTGTATGGCCTATATTCTCATTTTTGTTTTGATGGTATATTATAGACATTTGCTTAATTCTATTTCTCTTTTCAAGATGTATTTACCCAAAACTAAAATCTGCATGTAGGTTTTGAGCTGAAACAGCTGAACTGTTCAGGGACAGAGATGATATAATGTACCCTTTACAGGCATGCAGCATAAAATAAAGATATAATTAATCAAGCCATAATAATACAACTTCATGAGGCTTTTTGGAATTTGAAATCACTGTTTGGGAAATAGATCAGTTGCAAACAAAGGACCGCTTTTTCCAAATAGAGAAAAAACCTTTTGAGAGATATGACATTTGTATATTCCTCAAATGGGGAATTTAAAAAAAGGACACATGACAGGTTGCTATGTATTTCATAAAGTTTTAAGCTATCTACAGTAATGATTCAATAAACCATCGATACTGAGAATTTGTTAACATGTATGTTTATTAAGCTTAATTATTTCCAGACCAATGATCAGTGAATTGAAAGCTCTGCTCTCATATATTTTTGTCCATTCTCCTTGATTGTTGTTCTTGGGTTTGCTTATTTATTTCTATATGTATGGATCCAAGCATGATGCTTGATAGTCTCATTAATTTGTGTCCCACTATGGTAGCTAGATGTAGATACTGCGCTGAATATGAATTACGGCTAGCTAAGGCACTTAATTGCTTTGTTATGCTTGTCAATATGCCTTTTGGATGAAAACCGCATTGATGGCTTAATTGCACATAATTTTTCAACCATGCCTCAAGGTGATGCCCTCCAGATAGCTTAACCTACAATTCAACATCTGGGAATTGTACAACCCATATGAAAGGTGCCAGTATGAGGAAGGATAAACTAAGTTAAATAATAGGTTCTGAATGTGATGAAATGTGCACCTAGAGCAGGGGTGTCAAACTCAAGGCCTGGGGACCGAATCCGGCACATGGGTTGCTTAGATCTGGCCCATGGGGCCACCCTGGAAACAGCAAAGGACTGGCCTGCAGTGCCTCTGCCAATGAAAACAGAGCTTGGGAGGGCCACCTGCAGCGCTCCTGAGCTCCGTTTTCGCTGGCAGAAAGTTGCAGAAAGTTGCCGCAGCTGAAATGGAGCTTGGGAGCCTGCTTTTGATGGCAGAGGGTTGCAGAAGGCCATCACAGTCGAAAACAGAGCTTGGGGGCCTGTTTTCACTGGTAGAGCTCTTGGGCTACCACAGGTGCCCTTGACACAAGTGATGAGCTGGCCATGCCCACCCTGGCCCCCCAGGCTGATGCAGCCCTGAATGAAATCGAGTTTGACACCCCTGACGTAGAGAGAGAGTGGAGAGGAGCATTGGCAGCACAGAGCTTTTCCAGGGAGGAAGGAGTACAATCCATCTGAGAGAAGCCCAACTTAAGAGACTGCAGTTCTGAGTTGGAAGATAGAGGCGGGAGGGAAAGAGTTCTAGATATAGCCACATCCTAGAATCTCTCAGGATATATCTAGTAGGTTAGATGGTTATAACTTTAGGCTGGCAAGACTGTCCATTACAGGTAAGCAAATAAATGATTTCACTGTGTCATCTCTGGGTTAAGAAAAATAGAAACAAGAAAAAAAAATCTGAAAAGGAAAAAAACATATAATTGTACCATCTGCCTTTATTTCTACAGGGTAATTGTCATGTTAAACTTTTCTGAGGCCTTTTGTCACATTTTAAATCCCCAAATCCTACAATTATGAGTTTTTGATTCTTTCAGCAAAAAAGCCTTACTTTTAAAAAATGTATATATTTTTTTCTCTGACCTAACTGGTCCACTCTGCTATTTCTGCAAGTTAACTTTCTATAAAGTTTAACCTTATAATCCAGTCTTCCACTGTAGATATTTCATTGCTTTTCTAACTTTTTGCTTGCAGTAATCTTGCCACAGATACCATATACAATATAATATTAATTTCCCATATTTCTTTTCTAATTTCTTGTCCATAAAACCCAGTAAAAATAATTCTAGTTCCATTGTGATATTTGTCTCTAATATCTTTAGCATCATTCCATGAATTTATGTCAGATTTTGCTTTTTCACCTGCATTTCACATTTTCAACACTGATTTGTTATTCCTGTATATATTTTAGACAATTTAGTTGATGTCACATACCATTGGTACACAATTTTTCTCTTGAATTATAACAAATGTAAATTTAACATCAGTTTCCCTCATTTTTTTATGATTATCATTTGTATACATTCTCTTGTCCTAGTTCTATAATTTCAAATTCAGTTTTATTCTTCTCAATTCCAATTGTCTTTTATCCATATTTTATTTGATTTCTACAATATTTGTTTTCATTGATCTCTGGGAGACTGGGGTGTTTTTTCCATTATCTTTATCATTGGATTATTTTAGCTCTCTCTCTCTCTCTCTCTTATTTGGAAAGAACCTAGGGCTTTCTCCATGCAAAACATGTGCCCTCTAGTTATGACCCTTCTCTAATGCTTAATAAGTCCTGAAGAAGGATCATAACTAAAAGCACATCTAAAAAAATAGTCCTTGAATTGAGGTATAACAAGGACCAAAAGTTTTTAAAAACTAAGGCATGCTTTTTATGTGGTGAAACAGTTTTCTCAGGATATTCAGTAAACACTTAAGGAAATTGCTAAAAAAAAACCAACACATCAGAAATGTTGAAGTTTTGAGTACAGAGCAAAGCTTTAGCTGGAAGACTTAACACAGAAACACAAGATTATCAGTAAAAATTCTCTGGATGATCCTGGTGACATATAGAGCTGGAAGCTCAAACTGCCCAAGGAGCTGCTGATACAGTTCTACAGAGGAATTATTGAGTCT
>JANHFT010001808.1:50272-60649 GCA_032467955.1 Pseudoxenodon macrops | reverse complement strand
TTGTCTGAGGCACAGTGGTCTCCATCTCTCCCTCACTCTCTCCCTCCCTCTACTCCTCCTCCTCCTCCTCCTCCTCCTTCTCCTCCTCCTTCTCATACTATTCCTCCTCCTCCTCCCTCTCCCTCCCCACTCCCTCATCACATTTCTGAATCATCCATCTCCCTCAAAGAGGAATTCTGGGTAGTGTCTGGGAAAGACTGAATGCGTAAACAGCCTGAAAACCACTTTGTTCCCATTTTTGTCAGAACGTACAGGTTAGCATATCTAAATTCTAAAATCAAACTGGAGATGATTACTATTTATCATATAGTCATCACGTTTTTATGGAAACTGATACAAAAGACTGAATATTCTAGAGCACTTCATAGTTGCTACAATTCCTTGGTTCTCTGTTGGCATCAGAGGTGGGTTCCTACTGGTTTGGACCAGTTCTACCGAGTAGGTAGTAGACTGCTGGTGGCGTCACGGAGCCGGCTCTGCTCCATGGGCACCGTCATCTTTTTTTTGAATTTTTTTTGGGAAAAAAAGTTTTTGGGGAATTGTTTTTCTTTCTTTCTCCGCATGCACAGAAGCTGAGTTTCCAGCACTGCACATGCATCACCATCTTGTTTTTGGCCTTTTTTGGGGGGGATTTTTTTTGGGTTTTTTTCTACTGTGCATGCACACGGCCACACGGTGTGGGAGGCAACGACCCGGCGGCGAGGTAAGTTAGAACCCACCCCTGGTTGGCATATGTTTTGCACCTTAGACATAAATGATATAAGAGACCTACACGTCTTGCTTAAGATGAGGCTAGCAGCAATAAAGTAGTCTATTGTAAACCCACTTATGTGTCTAATGTGTCATGCAACTTGAGATGGGGATCAATAGCTAGGTGAATGTGAACCATTTCTCAAATCAATGATACTGAAATATTAAAAGAAGTCTTGCATTAATAACAAAGCAGAGTGAAGAACACTTAATTATTTCAAGAAATATTTTGCTCCAAGAAGAGTCTGAAAGCCCTAGTGTGGATGATTGCTATCTACTTACTAGCAAGAAGCATATTTTGAATAGGTAACAAAATAAAAACTGTCTAATGAACTGCTGAATTGTCAACACAGTGCTAATTATCTTATGAGAAACTGACTTTTATGAAAAAATAAGGAATGTATGAATAAGCAACAAAGCTTCAGGGATTGGCCACAGCTCACTTAAGCTGACATAAAGCGCTTCAGAGCTGAATGGGGGTAAAGAAGACACAATATGGAATGCACATCAAATCCCAAACATTTGGAATGAAACAAAGAGTTCTCTTAGGACCAAACCCATGCAAACCAATATTTGCTAATTAGACACTAATTTGGAGATAAATAGTCTGCCTATTGGCTTACCTTTACTATAAAATGTGCTCAGGGAATGGAAATGAATCTTCCATTCCCTTCTTTAACTTCCTCTGTCCAGCTGCGTGAAGTTGCTTTTCTCCACTTGGTTCATTTCTGTTACTGGACTTTGATTTTGGAAAGAAATAGCAGGCCCACTATGGCAACTTGCTGTTTAGTTTCAACATCAAGTAATACACTTACTGTTGAACCCAATTAGTGAATTTTGAAATGAAGTTGTGGACCATGACTGAAGAGTCGGAATTAATTTCACAAACTTGCACAAAATCTGTACAAATACAGTATATTTAGAAAGTTTTCCAAGTTTAATTATCAAATGCCCTATAACAATGAATTTGAGATTAAATAACACTTGGCTCCCCTTTAAAAATAATGGAGAAGACAATGTTATAATTGTTCATTAATTTTCACATCAGGAAACATCTGAAACTTCAGAAAATGGAAATTGTTTGCCATAGTTCAAATGAATTGAATCTTGTCCAAAGTGAGGAAACATCCTTTCTAAAATTTTGAAGAAGGTCCTGAGGTTTTTTCTCTCTGTCTCATTGTCTAAGGCTTTCTGGCTGCTTGATAGGAAAACCCATTTGGTCAAGCACACAGTGTGGTTTTATTGTTCATATGCATCTCCTGGGTCCATAACAAGCAGAGACAAAGATTTCCTTCCTGTTACAGGTAGAACAGGAAAAATGATTGGTCATTAGAGCAGGAGCCATATACTCCTCTTTAAAGCAGTAGTTCTGGTCAATAGCAGTAATAAACAGAAATAGGTAATATTGAAAGTAAAGGGTAGAATTTATAGTAGATTGAAAAATCTATCAAAAAGGCCAGAAGTTGTTTGCCAGAAGTAGGACATGAATGTAGAAAATAGCAGAACAATTGAATTTTTAGTTACATTTTGAGAGGCTCTACCATTCTTTGTTCTTGTCTTACAAAAATTCAGATACGATTAAAAATAATTTCTCCAGGGATTTTTTTTAGACTGGCAAGAAGGGGGAGGTATGAAAGGGAAACTGCAGCAATATCATTAGAATGGTTCTTTTCCTCCAGAAAAGTTTCCCCTTTCCTTATTAGATTCTTGTTCTTCATAGCTCAGACCAACTGCAATTTCAGAATCATGTTTTGCTTGAAGAATTGCCTTTCATCAATAGCAATAATATTTTGTACAACTGGAAGGACTAGAAAATGTCAGTGAAGGTGTACAAAATAATTTAGGAGTAGGACTGTAGTTTTACTGAACCAATGCTGATTTTTCCCAATTTGATTATTTTCCTAATTTAAATGTCATGTCTGTATTGTCAAAACAAAATGTACTCATGCAGTATTGCACCGGATAATATTTTCTTCGGTCTGGGTTGTTTCACCTTCATGTACTGAAATATGCTGGAAAGAAAAGACATATGATGACAACCACATTTGTTAAGCAGTGCATTTATACTGGTTATTTGCATTGGAAAGGAAAAGCAACTGCAGTTTCCTGATGCTAGTTTCCTTCTGAAAATCATCTTACCTCAAAAGTGCAATAAATTTTTCAGAGGCAACTAGCAATAGAGGAAATTTGCAACAAAACAACAGAAAGATCCTAGCTGAATTGGGGCCATGAAACTAATTTTTTTAAAATTCAACTACACTACTGAATTTTTTAAAAATTCCAGATAAGCTGCTTTCTCTGCAATGCATTTTATTATGTTAATTCATGTATTACCTAGATATTAATATCCTTTTGTTGGTCTTTAGCCCTTTTTGAATGAAGAACATCCATCTAACCAAAAGGTTATACACTAGGAAACATCTCTGTGTCCCAGACTGACCCATGTCCCTTTATTGTTAGGGTAGGCTGCATTCAACTGTACACCTTTTCTGTCATACTAAAAAGGATTATATGAAGGTCTTGATTGACCATGATAGACAGCAAAGCCCAGTAATCATTGGCATATTTAGTAATCATGAAATATGGAGTGATTATGACTTGGAATATAAGAGGAATAAATGATAAAAAGCATGAAAACATGAAAGAAATTAAAGAAAAATATATTTGTGATGTGTCTATAAAACTAAGAGAATGGGAAAGGATATAGTAGATATGAATTTAAGCACTCTGATCTTTTGGAGCAAAGTGTATGAATACATTGAGGGAAGTGAAGATGCAAGTTTAACCTTGAATGAAAGGACAAGTAGATTTTTGAAATTATGAATTCGTGTCATGTAGGTTGTTATGGATAAGTACTGTGTGAAATAGGAATCCACAGATAGGATTTCAAACAATGAATTAAATCCAGTTATTAGAAATACAGAGGGTTATAGGTAGAGTTTGAGAAAATAGTGTAATGTTCTGAATGATATGGAGGGCAGGATATTTGAGTGTCTGAACATGAATGGATGAATGGGAATGGGATATGGCAGTATGGGAAAAATAATTGGGTCATTGGAGACCCAAGAATGAATGTGAAAATGTAAGCAAAATAAGGTATTGATCATATATGACAAAGTATTCAAAATACATGTGTCTCCAGACAGAGTGAATGAAAAGAGGATATAAAAAAGAGGATATGGAAGCTACTTGGAAGTGAATGAAAAGAAATGAACAGAAAGGTGTGGTGTTATACTAATATGAAATATGAAAAAGTATGCTCAATGCAATTAAATGAAAGAGGTTGTGAGTGAAAAATTCATATAAAAGAGCAATCATTTCAAAAAATTAGGCTGAGAGAAGAATAGTGTTGACAAGTAAAAATAAGGTCAAAGAGAATAAGGAATAATTAAGGATCACTTGTTGTAATGTTAAAGGTGTGTTGATTGATTGTGTGATATATGTGTAATTTGTATGCCATACATACATGAATGATTTGCAGCAAAAGATGAACAGATTGTATGATGAAATGTACATAGTAGATTGCATATATATCTAAGAATTCATATATCAATGATCAATATTGTATAGGGCAGGAAAAGTGAGCATACATGGTAAAATATTGGAAAAAGTACATGAATTTTTATACCTCCTTAAATGTTAATAAATATGGAAATTGATAAAATGGTTAAGATATGCAAAAGCCAGTAAAAAGGTTTGTGGCAGTGAATGAATGTTGAAAAGAGTGAAAAGAGTGGTTTGTTAGTTTGAGTGTCTTGAATTTTTATATGGAAATGAGAGTTGGGCTAAGAGGAATGTGGAACTAATTTGAATGCAGTAGGAATAGGGTGCTTAAGAAGTATGAGTGGCAAAATAAGAAGTGATAGGGTCAAAAGTGAATGGGTAATGAATAAATATGGATTGAATGAGTGACAAGTATGAAAGAGATACCTGTAGCTTGATGTAGTTTAGTTTCAAAGAGAATGAATGAGGATCAGCTTGCAAACAAAAAATACGTGATGGAAGAGTGAATTGGTCAAAAGGAAACGGAAGACAGGACAAGAAAGGTGTGGCTGGATGGAGTTGATGAGATTCTCAGAAGTGGGTGATGAAAAAAATATACGGAATAAAGGGTCAATGCATCAAGCACTGCAAGGAAGTTCAGCTTGAAAAAGCAAAAAGAGAGAGATACAGTGAATGGTGTTAATGGAAACCAGATTAAGGAATGTTTCTTTTTATTATGGCAGACCTTTAATTTCTTTAGATTAACTCTTTCTTATTTCATTTCTGACCACTTCATAATGTTGCTCACCCCAAAACGAAATGGTGTGATGGGTATATTTGTGTAGCTAATAGTTCAAAAGAATGGATGTTTTATAGCATTTCAATGCCAAAGGTTTTGTTTTGGATGGATGGTGATTGGTAGCTTTGGTTTCAGTAATGGTACTTATAGCCCATTCTCCATTTTGTTCCAAGAATTGTTGTGAGCATAAATGTAGGTCTTTTTGTGCACTTTTAACATTGCTTATTTTTCTGCACTGGAATTCCAGGATTTCAAAATTGATTCATAATATGTGCCATCAAGTTGTTGTCAACTCTTAGCTACCACACAGATAGATTTTCTCTATGGTGATCTGTCCCTAACCTGGTCTTTCAGGTCTTCTAACAGTGATTTTAAAACAGCAAAACACCATTTGAAATCCAGAGTTGCCTCTTTCCTCTATTATCTCTCTGCCCTTACGTGGAACAAACAGACATTTCTGAGTATATTCAGAGATGGATCATCTATGTGAAATTATTTGTGAAAAGTGATTCCTGTATACCAACACGCCAGTATGACAATACACATTTGAAGAAAAAAAGGCCATCGTAAGTGTTTTAGCAATATGCTTCAAAGCATTGTCCTCTTGGAGCAATTTCTTTTCACATCAATCTGCTTTAGCTGACTTCATGAATCCTGTGATTAAAGATGTTATTACAAATAATACCTTATTTTGTTGTTGGAATACTGATAGGTGATATTATTCTCCTACATGCATATCATATCATATACAGGAACACACTTTCATACACAAAGATAAGCACAAAACAGCAGATGTTCACCACTATTGTGTTTCCCAGCAGAATGAAAACAGGAAGAATGAGAATAGGGAACTGGAATGTACAATGTTATTTCTTGCAGTAAGGCAGTTAACAGGAATAAAATGTGTGTGTGTGTGCTACATTGCACTTCACTGCAAAAAAGCAATGATACAACATTAAGATGGCCCATGTTTGACCTTTTTAAGTGTACAGCTTGACTGAGAAATCACTTGATTGACCATCAGGTTTTCATGAAAACACACAAAGATGAGATCTGGCTATGTGGAATATGAATGGATGAGATTTTTGTTTTTAGATCAGGCCCCTTTTCTGAGCTGTGGCTGCAACTTTTTATCTTAATAGCTACGATCTCAGTTTTGAAGGTACCTCTGGAAAAATTGAGGTTGTGGAGGAAAGTTGTTGGGACTTTTCTTTCTAACATAAGAAGTTTTGATGGAAAACAAATTTCATGTAGAAGTTTCAAACAATACTTCATCTTCAGCATGAAGTATGTCTGCCTAAGATTCTTTCAATTAGTTTTCAGCTATTTGATTCCTTTGTGTAAACAATCTGGAAATGAAGCCGGTTTAAAAAAACCAGGTTCACTTTTCACCTGGTCCTCCATTTTGATCATGGTGATGGGCAATTTGGTGGCTTCTCATGTTTCTTTACCTTCCTGAACTAGTAAAAATGAAAGGAAGAAGAAAATCACACTAACCACTTCTATTGTTGTTTGGGTTACAAGATGAAATTGGCACAATTTCTGGTGATTTCAATTTTTTAACTGCTTGTGTCATCAGAGAACTTGTAACATACGAAAATTGTTTTGGATGATAGGGGCCAGTGACAGAGGGGAAAGGGGCATTTTTGCCATAGTGCACAGTTTGTACTTAATTGGCAGGATTTATTTTAAAAATAAAATAAAATAAAATACTGCATCTGGTGAACTGGACAACCAGCTGGTACAAATATGAAAGTACTTTTTATACATAGCAAAAATGATTAGTAGAGGTTGTGTTCTCAATTGTCTAGGGTTGAATAAAATACAATATAATGTGATCCTGTACTCAAGAAATGTTCAGAGGCCTGCTTTAGAATTGGAGTAGGCTGGTCATGTGAACCAGCTTTAAGATGCTGATTTTGCAATATTAGATAAAGAAATCCAGGTTTCTCTGATGACACTGTTTGAGAAAAGTGAGTTTTTGAGATTATGGTTGCTTTGAGTATGCCTACCCATGTTTCTGAATCTAAATTTCTTTTCTGTCGTGAACCCAAAGAATAGGTTTAGCTTTCACATGAATACATTTGAAGAAGAAAAAAACATTGTGAGTGTTTTAGCCAAACATAATTTGAATTTGAAGGACTAATCTACTATCAGGGTATCTGAGTACAATTTGATAAGGATTATTCTGTTCATGTACATGAAACACATTAAACTAGTGATGGCGAATCTTTTAGACATCGACTGCCCAAACTGTGCATGCATGCCCAAACTGAAGGTGTGTGTGCGTGTGTGAACACGTGCATGCATGGACATGCACAAATGTGCATATGCATGGACATGCATGCATGCGCAGCAGAGACACAAAGACCAGCTGGCCGGTGAAGGGTGGGGCATCCCAACACCGACAGTGCAGCAAGAGGTAAGATCTATTTCTGTCATGAGCTTCTGTTTCATCTTTTGCAGGGAAACAGAAGCTCATGAAATGCCACAGAGATCTGACCTGGGGCAACGGTGCATGTGCCCACAGAGAGGGCTCTGCGTGCCACCTCTGGCACGTGTGCCATAGGTTTCCTATCATGGTATTAAATGGTCTGATGTTCTTTCTCTCATCTCTATGTTGACTTGGTTGCACTGATTCTGCAAAGGATATGTGAGATAGAAAATATATAATGACGTGCAATTTGGTCAATTTGGGATCCTTTTCTCTTGATATCTGGATCATGTTTAACTCCTCAATGATTTTAATCTAAAACTGCTCTTGGAAATACCATTTCACATAGCATAATATAAAATCCCACCAGCATATGTAAATTATTACATGACAAAGATCTATAAATCTCACTCAGCATGCAGGAACTCTGAATGAAATGATCTGTTTTTACCAGCCTCATGGGCATTATCCTGTTGACTCATACACAGAGAAAGAAGGATAAATTTTGAATAATGCAGTCTTCAGGCATTTTCAGACTACATTGTAACCACAAGCTCTCCTTTCGAGATGCCTATAGATTTGCACTAATTTAAATGCTTTTGAAAATGGGACATTCAAACAAGCTGTTTACAGCTTCTTCACCCCAGGAAAAACAACTGAAATGATCTCATCACTGCATAATTCCATTTCTGGGGTGGAGCTTTGGTGTTTAAAGAGCCATTTCTACATATTGTACATCAATGAAAACTTCTAAGCAAAGCTGGGGAAGCAGGATTGCATCCATAATCGTGCTCCCACCATTGCTTTCATATTTATTAACTTATGTATGGAGTGCAAATGGATAGGATTTCCCTAAAAGAGAGATTCCCTTTTCACAGGAAGAAAGGGCACACAACACCATTTATCAGCTTTTAGAAGACAAGGGCAATTTGACTGAATAACACAGTCTACTTGGGGCAATGGAGAACTGTTACAAATAAAGTCAAAGGCAATAATTGTTGATCATTGAAGAAAGGTTTTGCCTTCCTCTAGTGAACTTGTATTGGAAAAGACCCAGTCTTCTTCTAAAGAAGGAGAAGAAGGAGAAGGAGAAGAGGAGGAGGAGGAGCAGGAAGAAGAAAACATATAAGACTTAATTAGAGGGTGATGATTCTCATCCTGTTTTCTGGGAAATTGATTGGGAAATTCACAATAAGAAAATTGGTACAGTCGGACCTTCCTGAACGTCACCTCACCCACCAGTCATGATCAATCATCCCCAGAAGTATGAACAGGCTATAGTTGAGTGTATTTTAAATTCTCACTTTGCAGTAGACAACCCCAAAGGCCAGAGAAAGTTGCCAGCTGGAACAAGTAGGATCTGCTGCAGTGTAGACAGCTTCTATTCCATTCCAATTGATGTAATATGTGTTCCATAAATATAGAAAATGTAAGAGAAATTGTTATACAGCACAATATCCATCTTATGTGTGTAATAGTAAGCCATTAATTTGCTATACTATACATTTTTAATTAAAATTGCTTTGGAAACGATGGCATTGATTACTTTTGCCTCTTTCCCCATATTTAATGAACCAGCGATTGTGCACATTAACTGATGGTGTTAAATGCATTCAGATCCCATTTTCACAAAGGGTGGGTGGGTGGGTGAGACATGTGCAAAATGGACTTTTTGTTGAAAGAAGGCACTGACAGGGAAATAGGCTAGTATGGCTGGTTTTCTTTGATAATAACAGTATTTGATCTAATCTCCAGCTATATTGTCTACATTTTACTTGCATGAGCAAGTTATTTAAGAACTAATTGCTCTTCCTATGTGCTGGAGGACATTTCTAACACCATCTGTGCAAGAAATCTTATATCACATCAGAACTGCCCCTCTGACTCAATCTAATGAACTCTCTATCAGGACAATTAGCTTTTGGTAGTGACCAGTCTGATGGTCCCACAAATCTCAAGTAATCAGCTCTCCCGGTGTACGGTGCATCTTAGGCTACAGCATTACTTGGAATTCCATCTAGATGATTCAATCTATCTATCTCCTAGCTAGATAGCTATCTGGATAGATAGCTCTGATCCATCTGTAATCTACCCATTATTTAACTAATTTAACTAATTAGTTAACTATTCAACTAATAACATGGATTATATAATGCTTTGTATATTTTTTTACATCTCTCACAGAAAATCTAAACTAGAGGATATTATGATCCTGCACAACACTAAATTCAGTGTGTTAGTTACATGGTATGAAGGTTGTCATTTAGCTTTCTCTGCATGCTTTCTTCTCTTTGCTTCTTCTCCCTTCTTACTTAAAAGTGTGACTTTTAGGGAGGGGAGTTAGTGGTAACAAGCTTCAAGGGCTTTCTCCTTGATGTGGATTTAAGATGAAATTGCAAAGTAAATAAATAGCTCACCATGTTTATACGTACCCCAGAGGAATAATAATATGTGGCTTGAAGTCCAAGAGAGGGCGTGTAGGCTTATCACATCTGCAGTTTGCTAGTGATGTGCCAATAACAACAAAGCTGTTCTTTATATCTGAAACATGGCATGATTTAAAAAAAAAGAGATATTTGTGGTTGTAAGAAAAATTGACTAGTCTAATATCATTTGGTTTCCTTTCCTATCAGCATCTTTCAAGAAAGGCATCAGGCAGATGTCTTATGGAAAGCTTTATGTACTAGCATAATTGTGCCTTGGTGAGCTGGCTGGATTATACTGTTCTCAGTAACACTACACATATTCTAAGAATTTTCTTTGGTTTTAGTTTTATATTTAGACTTTGTGAAAGCTGCTTTGAATGTTAAGGAGGAGATACAAAGAGGCTTATCCAGAGGTGGGTTCCTACCGGTTCGGACCGGTTCTACTGAGTAGGTAGTAGGCTGCTGGTGACGTCACAGAGCCGGTT
>JANHFT010001808.1:38174-50172 GCA_032467955.1 Pseudoxenodon macrops | reverse complement strand
TTACATCACCACCCAGCAAGGCTCAGCCAAACTTGAACTCAAAACACAGCCTACAGAGTTGCCCCTGCATGGCCCCAATGGGAGTCTGACAACCAATCAGAATACAAGCTCAAAGACAATGCCCAACAGAAGGCATAAATCCAAGGCGCTCTCAGCATCTCAGCCCTTTTCTGTTCAGGAACTTAAGCATGTGGTCCTGTCCACCATTAAACCACATTTCCAAGCAGTCTCCATGTTTCCAATGTCTTTTTACCCACTTGGAACTGAACCTAGATGGACATTTCTTATGGAAGGAAGGAAGGAAGAAAGAAAGAAAGAAAGAAAGAAAGAAAGGAAGGAAGGAAGGAAGGAAGAAAGAAAGAAAGAAGGAGGAAAGAAGGAAAGAAGGAAAGAAGGAAAGGAAAGGAAGAAAGATTTCTACTTGTATGCTCATATAATGTGTTTCTGGCTTATTTATTTGTCCTGGCTTAGGCAACCACTCATCCCCACACCCTCCTTGCCCAGATCTGAGCTGTCCCTTTGCTGAGGACATGTCCTCACAAGTGGGCCTTCCTGATGGAGCCTCTCCCTCAGTCTCTTCAAGTAACATCCAGGTGAACCAGCAGGAAAATGGTGTTTTTCAAGGGACAAACCCTCTGACATGAACAGAGTGTCCTCAGTTTTTGATGTAATTTAAGAAGAATTCATAACACATGAAATCAGAGCTTAGAACATGGGTGGAGAACGGAATCCAAAGGGCTATAATATTCTGCTCTTAAATGATGTTAGTGAACAAGGCTTCAGGATGAGAAAGTGATCTTTGCTAGCTTTCTTTTCAGCGTAGAAAGGCAGAATCTTACTCAGGACAGAAACAGATATTGTTTCCTTCCTTCTTGGTCAAAAAAAAAGTGGGGGGAATAGAGAGGGGGGAAATCCTTAACCTAACCTTTGCCTGCTAGATGTTATGGGCTTATAAGTCACAAATTTCCCATGCTGGCTTCAAGTTGTGTCAGAAGCATTCTGAAGAATTATATTGACGCCATCAAAAACAACACCGTCTTTTTTATAAGATGGAAAATATCTTGTATTTCCCAAAGTGGAAAATTATGTAGCTCACCAGATAATGTTGGTGTATTACTATTATTAGATATACCTACTTATGCAAAACTTGCTTACATTTTTTGGGGAAAAAATAATGGCCCTGAAATCATCATTACAGACATCTAAAAATAAAACCAAACTCTCTAACCGGCAGTAACTTTAATGAAGAACTTGGCTTTGCAGAGAAATAAATTTGTCTAGTTGGTTTGGTTTAATGTAGTCAGAAGTATGTACAAATAATTCCATAGAATTATGCATTGTAAATGGAGAACCTCTGTGGTGTTAATGAAAGTGTTAACATCTGGATCTCTTCTTACTGAAAATACCGCAGTAGCCACAAGTTTATGCATGAAGTAAGATGCTATTAAATCGCCTATGGCCAAAGGGTTAAAACAATGAGCAATGCAGAAAGATGGAAAACACATGCCATGTTGGGCACCAGTTCAGAGATACTATGTCACCATGAGTGTGAGAAAACATCAAATGCAGCTTTAGAGTGTTTATGGTCCCTAAAGTAAATTTTGAAAAATTGTAAGCATTGGCTTCAATGGGACCCTGGCTTCAGATTTAAAATAAACCTCCCACAAGGAGCATGTAATTATTTTTCCTCTTCATATCAAACTTAAAAGGAAAAGGAATATAAAAATTTCATTTGGCACAAGTGCTTTTTTTGGTTACGAGAGGATCAGAAGGACCAGCGCCCCAAATCTATGCTCCATTATTGATTGTGTCATCTGGAATAATATATGTAGTCACTACAGTTGCCTTTGGGGCTGGCCAAAACATTTTACTGTCCAATGTTTCTTTTCCCCATTGCCAGAAAAGCAGATTGGAGTTGGGTCTTACTCAACAATGATGTCTATTGCATATGAAGACAATGAGAACAGAATAAGCTCCATAGAATAGTCCTCTCTTATCTTACTACACTATGCCCTTCAGCATTTGCCACAAGAGGCTGTTACTTAGTGGTAGGGCTGCCCCGTATGCTTGCATTTTCATTTAAGCGGCCATATTTTAAATTTTATTAGGACTTATACCATCTATCTTGTCGGAATATTCCATCTTATCTGAAATCATCGGTGCATAACGTAAGCCTCAAAAGTCTTGGCTGTGGCTCTCAACGCCTTTTCAAAAGTTACTATTAATTTTTTTAATGTGGCAGAGGGAGAAGATCATTAAATGCACGGACATTAATCATCTTAACTGTACCATTATTATCATTATCATCATTAAGCTTGTGCTGCCTACTTCTTCTTCTTCTTTTTTCCTGTCTCCGTTTATAGTTTGGAGTGTGAGTTCTCATACATCACTCCAAAGTCAAGTGTAGTCTAAGCCACTAGTGGGTTGCAAATCCCATTGCTACCGGTTCGCTCACATGCGCAGAAGCGTCCAGACAGGTGGGCGGAGCCTCCTGCCACTGCCGCTACCGGTTTGCCTAATCCGGGCCGAACCGGTAGCAACCCACCCCTGGTCTAAGCCCCAGATGAGTTGTTGTCCATCCCATTCAGTAGATCTGACTAGGCAATCAACTCCATAGGAACGCTAAAAGATCTGCTCAGATTGGCTGTAGTAATTTTGCAAGCCTGATTCTTATGAAATACCTCTCCCCAGTCACCGCCCATAGATTCCAGTAAATCTGCCTGAGTTGCTTCTATATACAGGTAGTCCTTGACTTACAACAGTTCATTTAGTGACTGCTCCAAGTTACAGCATCACTGAAAAAAGTGAATTACGTATCATTTTTCACACTAATGACCACTGCAGCATCCCCATGGTCACATGACCAAGATTTAGATGCTTGGCAACTGGTTCATATTTATGACGGTTTCAGTGTCCCCAGATCATGTGAACACCTTTTGTGACCTTCTGACAAGCAAAGTCAATGGGGAAGCCAGATTCACTTAACAGCCGGGTTATTAACTTAACAACTGCAATAATTCACTTAACAACTGTCTTTGGCCTCAATTGTGGTTGTAAGTCGAGGACTACCTGTGTTATCTCATTTCTCAAACTTAAAAAAATTCAGCCTTCCTTCTTTATTTATGTATAGATTTTTTTTAATCCCACTTATTTTTTTAAATCAATAATTCAAGGCAGAAAGCATAACTCATAGTCCTTCCTCTCCGATTTTTCCCACAATGACAACCCTGTGAGATGGGTTGAGCTGAGAAAGACTTAGTCAGGGGTGGGTTCCTACCGGTTCGGACCAGTTCTACCGAGTAGGTAGTAGGCTGCTGGTGACGTCACAGAGCCGGTTCTGCTCCATGGGCGCCACCATCTTTTTTTTTTGAAATTTTTTCAGATTTTTTTTTCTTTTGTGCATGTGCAGAAGCTGAGTCTCTGGCACTGCACATGCATCACCATCTTGTTTTCATCCTTTTTTGGGGGGTGAATTTTTCGGGGTTTTTTTCTACTGCACATGCGTGTGCGCCCACATGCACGAAGCACACCCATGTGGCATGGGAGGCAGCAAACTGGCGCCGAGGTAAGTTAGAACCCACTGGATGTAGAAAGTGCTTGGAACAGAATGAAAAGAATTATGTTACAATATGCCACAGAATTTTTGTAGTTACCTTAATGGGAAGCATGTTTAGTAAAATAAAGAAGCAAAAGAGATTATAATGAGGGGCAAAAAAGCAGATAAGATAATTATTAATGCCAAATAAATGAAGTTTAGAGACAATATTTTGCAACACACACAAACATACACACCAAATATAGTCCAAAAGAGCACATTGCTGCTAAGATTGAAAGAAGAAGAAAAGATCCAATACAAATCTGTTCTTTTGTGTTTTGTGAGTCATTGTAAAATGTATGAATGTGTGTGTATGAAGAGTTTATTGTGCTTGGTTGATCTTGAGAAGCTATACGATGCAATTAAGAGACATGACTATGAAATGTTTTCTATGAATGTAAAGGTTGGTTACTGAATGAGGTAAGAGTAGCATATAATCCAAGTAAAGCATGTATGAGAATAATGGAATGCTTAGTGAGTGGTTCAAGTGAGCAGGGAACAAGACAGGAATGTGTAATGTCCCTCTTCTATTTTAATGTGTTTCTGGACAAATGTATAAGTAATGCTTATGACGATGCTAGAAGTGGTTCGGTTTGGGGATGTTATTGTGTATGTGTTTTTCTATGCACAGGATGCTATGTTGAGCTGAGAACCCAAACACTTTGCCATAAAAGTTTGATTGATTGTATAATATAACAGAAAGTATAGAACTTAATATTGTATCAAGGAGATATGAAAGGAGATACATGAATCAGTCTATGGACATGGAAGAAGCAACAGTGATAGCAAAGCCAGGAACAGTTAAGGGAAAGGGAAAGGTTCCCCTCACACAGATGTGCTAGTTGTTCCCGACTCTAGCGGGCAGTGCTGACCTCTGTTTCAAAGCCGAAGAGCCAGCACTGTTCGAAGACGTCTCCGTGGCCATGTGGCCAGCATGACTAAATGCTGAAGGCGCATGGAATGCTGTTACCTTCCCACCCAAGGTGGTCCCTATTTTTCTACTTGCATTTTTACATGCTTTCGAATTGCTAGGTTGGCAGAAGCTGGGAGAAGTAATGGGAGTTCACTCTGTTACGAGGTGCTAGGGATTCTATCTGCCAAACTGCCGATCTTTCTGGTCAACAAGCTCAGTGTCTTAGCCACTGAGCCACCGAGTCCCAGTTAAGAGGTTAAGAAGTGTGGTTAATTTTGTTATTGTAAAATATACAGTATGTAGCATGTTCCTTTTTCTCTTATGTTTATTTTGCATAATATTTATTTCTCTGAAAGGTTATAGCACAATATGTTTGCATCATACTTGATATGTATTACATGAAAATGATTAAAATAAAACAAAATAATGTAAGAACTCTGAGACTAGGCGTGATAGAGTCACTGAAGAGATGCAGTTATAAAGAGTTTTGAAAGATGAAATGCTGTTGAGGATATGTTAATCTACATTAAGCAATCCTAATTGCAAATATGTTGACTATCTGTAAAAGAAAGATTATTTTGGATTAAAAAAACACAGTTTATATCAGGCCTTTAGGTGGCAGTGTTACTGTTCAGATGCCAAGAGCAGGCCCAACCTATGTTAAGCTAATGGTATATATAATATGAACTATCGAAATCATGGAGAGATTTACATTCAGCACCAAGGCTGAGGAACAGCGTCTTGCCAGTCTCCATTGTGTATTTTGGTTTATTCATCCAAGACATGAAGAACAAAACTAGAGGATAAATTTTAGAAACTCTTTGAGTTCAACATGTCTTTTAGGGTGAATCAAAATTCTGAGCACAAAGGGCTTTACTATTAACTTGGGGGTATTTAGGATATAAAATATTCTCAAATGCTTCACCTGTGTATGTGTACACCAGTGACCTCTGATCTCCAAACTGGCAGCCCCAGAGCTTGCCTTTTGTAGAGCAACCTAACGCAAAGAGCTACCCCAAAAGTTCTAATTAGAGAATCAGGAGTTACTTCAAAATAATTTTCAGGAGAGATTCACAGATACCAAGTCTCTTTTTTATTCTGAATGCAGATGTCTATTTGTAATGTAATGATTATTAGAGCGCCATTGAAGTGGCTGGAATTTGCACTGTAATGTAACTGGAGAGTTCTACCCACATTTGTTTAGCAAATATGTAGGTTACTTTTCAATTTAAATATTTCAAACTCACATACAACTTGAATATCTATCTATCTATCTATCTATCTATCTATCTATCTATCTATCTATCTATCTATCTATCTATCTATCTATCTATCTATTACTTCTCCTTTTGAAGAAGAGATGAGGAAAAATTCAAAAGTGTTATAAACATCTGTTATAGAGATCAGCCAGATGTGTTGTAGCTCCCCAGGGCTTCCTGAATCTAGCCTTTACTCTATGAACCAAGAAAGACAGTCCATGTAAGACATGGCAGCCTGTTGGAGAAATTATAAGAATATAGGTTTGTTTTCCTCATTGACAAACATTTGTGTTTCTTCAAAAGTCTTGGATATTCATTATGCCCTTCCATCTCCTTTCACGTATACCTAAATTGGGAATTGATCCATTTAATAAATTATTTGAGATGAGAACACTTCTTTTGACTGCTTTTTTCAAGGGGACAATATAGAAGAGTTCTGCAAAAGAGCACGAAAGATTTAAGTAGTAATGTTGTAATGCCCAGAGACAATGTATGTGTGTGTTTGAACATCTAGAAAAAAAAGAAATATTTTATATCTATCTCAAGAGCTTTGGAGGCAGTCCAATGTTGCATCCAATGTTGACATCAACAGTGGACTGAAGACTTCACACCTTTCAAATTGTTCAACTTCCTTTGTTTCCAATAGTTGTAGGTAAGGCAGAGTAACCAGAGTGACCACTGTGATTTGGGGTCTAAGGTTCCAATAAACTCTAAGGATTATAGCTGTTCTCTAGCCAGGATTTACAGATTCAATCAATACCAAATAACTGCCTATGATCTGGATTTAGTCAAAGTTGATATTTCTGGAAGTTGTAAACTTACGGTAATCCATCTGCAGACCACCTGGTTAGGAGGCTAGCATAAAATATGGTTTTATTTCTTTAAAATACATGCTGATTTTCCCACACTCTTGAATTTGCTGGGTAATGAGGTGTGATTAACATTTTTTTCTGCTTGCATACTTAACTACCTCAGAGTCAGGGCAGCCTGCATTGCTTGATTATGGCCCTGTTAGTCCACAGCCCATGCAAAAAGCTATTCCACTAAATGGGCTTCATTTAAATGTTGTCTTTTTCCCAAATTGTTGAGCTTCTGTTTGCTATGATTTGGGCACCCCCTTCAGTGACCAATCTTTCAACTGAAGATACGGTAAGTAGAATAGCTAGTGCAATGGCTCTCAAAGATGTGTTCTTATAACATCTTTATCAGGTCTATTCACACACAAGCTTTGATTTGTTTTTGTTTTGTGATTTGGTGTATTATATCTAACCCACTTAGTTTATGAGTCAATGTATTATGCAAACACAGCAAATGAGTTAATTCAGTAATAAGGTTAAGTTTGATGTTGGAACACAGCCCAAATATCAAAGGTCTAGGATACCAAGAACTCATCTGCACATCTTGCTTATCCTAGCACAGTGATGGCCCACTAACCATTTCTCAAAGGCAGGAATATACAACAACATTTGCAACCTGCCTGCAGCCTGTTCTGAAGGCATCCTCCATCTGCCTCTTGCTGCTGATACAGGCAGTGCTTGTGCAGTCTGTTATGCTTCTTTATTTTGTCGTTGCAAAGTCTTGGATCCAATTAGCTAGTGTGGATTGTAGAGAACATATCTTTCCTCTCTGGTTTCTACCCTCCACAGCCATTTTGTCCTGGGCTGCCTACCCCACTCCAAAAAGAGTGATATATGTAAAGTCTCAACATGCTTCACTTTTCTCAGGCATATCTCAGATCTTATATGGATGCTTTATGCCCAATACATGAAATTACTGGCAGCGTGGAGTATTGGTTCAGAGTCTCCCATACGTGTGAGGATTCAGTGTTAAAAATTTGAACATCGGTAGCTGATATAAATTGAAAACACAACAGCAAGATCCATTAGGAATTAACAGTGGCCTTCTGGAATATTGATTTAGTTTTAACTGGTTTATTGGTGGCCCAGTGGGAGATTGGATGCATCAACAAAGAATGTGCAGCAGTTTTGGGGAGCCTGTAGTGATTGTTCCTGGGAGAAGTATCTTGGTAGCTCTCTATTTGAAAGCCTATCTAGGACATACGGACTCTGGGAGATTTCCCACTGAAGACTGATTCTTCTCTCTGGTTGAGAGTCAGTGGAGAGGAATGGTGGAGTTGTGGTTAATGGAACCCTGGAATCCCGGACCAATTAGTGAGACTGGCATGGGGGGGGAGATTCCTGTGTTGTGAATGGGAGTGTGTTTTTGAGTGTGTGGATCGTAAGTAGGGATGAGAGTAACTGAGCATCCTGATAGCACTGAGAGCTACTGAAGCAGAAGTGTCTGAGATGGGGTGGGGTCAGCTCACTTAAATGGGGTGGTTGATGTATTGATAGTCCTCTGGGAGTCTTTTACAGCTTTCAGGGGTACTAAACTACAGGTTACCAGATGTGAGTCCGCATTTCTTAATAGATCACTTGGGATTATTGCTATTGTACCAACCTCCCTGCTGCATAGCAATTCCCCTGGCTGAGTTCCTTGATTCCATTTCTGGGTTGGCAATGGAGTTCCCCAGACTTACAATCTCGGGGAACTTCAAGCCTTGGTTGATGCTTGGAATTGGGTGGAGGGCAGCTCAGGCTTTGGATTGGATCACACCTACATGACTTCTCCCCTCTCATGAAACCCACCACTCCATGAAATTCACGGAACAGTTGAGGGAGGGAGATAAAATGATAGGACATACATCTAGACCATTTTTGGTGTTTATTAGAGGATGAACTAACATGAGTTAGTGAGGCTATTAAACCCTACATTGTAGCTCTTAAGAGTGGTGATATATTAGTACTTTCCCATCCTTATTGCATGTTTTTTACATGTTAACAGTTATATAGTTTTATTGTATGCTGGCCAGAACAACTTTTTCATGAGATGGATGTCCACATAAATTTGATGAGTGAATAAATAAATAAATAAATTAATTAATTAATAAAACACCTATCACAGATTTCCTTTAAGTAGATCAGTATCAAAGATGCAACTGAAAGAATTATTTGCACTTTGAGGTATCTATTGGTTACTGTCCACTTCTCTAGAATCTTGGTTGATTAAAATATTCTACATTGAAATAATTGATCAGACAGTTGACAATAAATTAAACCTCATGATCTATTATTTATACTGTGCTAACATATGTGTTCTGTGCTTCCTCCAAAACTCAATTGTTTCTCTTCTTTTTTCTGAATATGAGTCAAAGTAAGAAGAGCCTAGATCAGGGGTGTCAAACTCGATTTCATTGAGGGCTGCATTAGGGTTGTGTTTGACCTTGGGGGGGGGCAGGGGATGTGGCCAGGGGCATGGCCAGCTGAACATAACTTCGGTTTTGGCTGTGACAGATTGTCTGGGCTCCGATTTTGGCCATGATGGCCTCCTGCAGTCCTCTGCCAGGGAAAATGGAAGCTGGATGTGCTGTGTGCAGCCTCCCTGAGCTCTGTTTTCACTAGCAGAGGCAGCACAGCAATGGACCTGCCACCATGGGTCCATCGCTGTTTCCAAGGTGAGCCCACGGGCCAGATATAAGCACTCTGTGCAATTGAGTTTGACACCCCTGGCCTAGATAATGACTGAACAGTTCGAAATCTTCCCACTGAGATTTCCTTATGATGATGAATGTCAACAATGGGCAGCTTTCTTGACAAAGCAAACTGATAAAAAAAACTGCATATGTATAGTGTTAGTATCTGAGGCAGATAACCTTGTCAATGAAAAGACTGATTTCCAATGCATTTGTACAAATAAACCAATTTGGGCATTAAGCCACCAAAGAAACAGGAGATCAATGCTAAGGCAGGTTTTGTGGCATGTTATCCAGTAGGAGCTTACACTAACAAGTTACAATTTGCTAAACTGTTGTGCAATCTGTTCTATTGCTTATCAGTTTGTTTCCAGACAAATTTCAAAAAAAACGTTAAAAAAAAATTGAGCTAAAACCCATAGTCCCCAGCAATGTTGACCAGGACAATGGTTTGTAGTCTAATGTATCTAGAGGGTGTCAGGCAGGTATGACTGCTCTATATAATCTCGGACAGCAGAGAAAATGAATTCTCTGATTTAGACATTCCTCTCTTTATAATCCCCAAAACAAATCCTTTGTATTGAAATAGGTTGGTAATTCCAGATTGTGGAGTCTTTTTGAAAGTAGTCCTTGGGCTTATACAATTAAGACTAGAGGGAAGAAGAAGAGTTATTTAGAGTAAAAACAGTTGGAGGGCGATTGTATTCCTTGTTCCTCCTCTATGACACTGTTTTGTTTGAGAAATAATCCATAGTTGCTGCTATTGGTAATTCAAGAAGAATTGGTACAAAAGCACAAGCTATGGACTCTTCTTCATCCCCCAAGAAGCGCAATTGTCTGGATATCCAACTCTACTTGAACTTTTCTTATCCAGTCCATTACTGTTTTCAGGCTGCAGATTAATAAGCTGCAATTTATAAAGTGGATTCGAATAATTTGAGAAATGAGCTTAATCTCTTGTAGAATCATTCTTCATTTGACACTTTGGTGGGGGTGGGAAGAGAGAGGTGCCTTATCTACCCCTCTATTTTATGATTCTTTCAAGTCTTCAAAATCCAATTTGGACAACTGTCTTCATTTGATCTTGTTCACATCCTGCACTTATGCAAAGGACAGAAGTCAGAATATTTGTTGTGGTATTTAATACATTGGTGACTCAATATTGAACCTCTCTCAGTTAATAAAAGTTGAGATTTTCCATGAATTAATATTAAAAAATGCATGGGTAGTGTGAAATGGTGGCCAACTGTCTAGAGGGAGAAGGGAAAGGCAGGCAGAAGCATATGGTAAGATGGAATTTCTGATCAAAGAGGCAGCTTCAAGTGCCTTTCCTATCCCTGCTGCAAATTGCAGGCCCAAGCTTTCAGATCTGACAGATAGTAACATGCATGTACATTCACACACTCACACATAGAGAGTAGTTATTTCTTTGGTTCTGTGAATATAATAATGCCACAGTGAATTATGCCAGTCTTCTTAGTCATGCGTCTTAATTTTACCATGGTCTGGTGTCATGTGGAATGTAGCCAATAGGAAAGTTAAAAGTTGCTGGTTTGTCTAGATGTCAAAACTAAAGAGTTTTGGTACATTTTTTGTCATCATAGCATCTTCTTGTTCCCAAAGTAATTTTGTGTTGAAATAAAAGGACAGACGACTAATTTAGCTGGTGTAAGGAATATAATGGAATCAATAGATTTATCCCACTCAGTTCTTAGGCACAGCCAAAGGCAAAGAGAAAATCATCAGGGCCAAGAGGGAAAAGCTAGCATTTTCCTTTAAATTATCATATTTTCCCATAGTCAGCAAGTTGTTGGTGTGAGTCTTGCTTAATCTGATTTATCTGTATCTTCTATCAGGGAAAAGCAAGTTCTTTTGGCATTTCTTTTCCAATTTTTAAAAAATGCCGTCCTCCTGAAAAGTTTCTGCATTCAAAGAGTGTCTTACCACCTTTATACACAGCTCCTTACAACAGATAATAGTCTCCTTCTTCTCAGAATTCAAGCAAAAATTACCATGTGAGATACATGGTGAGATACAATAAAAATATATCCATAAGATAATGGAACCAAGGAAGAAAAAAAAAAGTCTTAAAAATGCAAGGGGTGGACAAATAATTAAAAAAAAAGCTCTGAAGGAAATGTAAGATCTGAAAAATTATCAAAGTAGGGGGAAAATACTCTGAAATGTAAGCTTAATGTTTCAGCAACACCTGATTACTTTTGGAAAGGAAGAAAATGAAAACTAAAGGGACAGGATTTGTGGTGATTACTTTGTTTACTTAGTTTGCAGGAAAGAAGGTTGAGGGGGATATGATAGCAGTTTTGAAATATCTGAAGGGCTGTCAAACATTATCAAGAGCTTGAACTTATTCTCACTTGCTTCAGAAGCTAAGACTGGAACTAATAGGATGAAATTTCACAGATGTGGGTGTGTGAGTCTTCATGTCAGTGTTGACTCTTGGAGAGTACCTGAATAAGCCTTTGGAGTCTTCTTGGCAAGCTTTCGGAGGTATTTGCCATTATCTCCTTCCTAGGCCTGGTTTTGGGCCAAAGGCAGGACTAGAATTCATAGTCTCCCACTTTCTCACCTGGTGTTTAACACTAGACCAAACTGGCAAACAGATATGTTAGATCGCGCAGTAATTGAAGAGACTGGAGGCAGCAGTGACATTCAGCTCAGTTTATTGCAGGTTTAGCTCA
>JANHFT010001808.1:28041-38074 GCA_032467955.1 Pseudoxenodon macrops | reverse complement strand
ACCCTTCATTCATGTGTATATGTATAATCCCCCCTCCGGGGTACAGCATGCAGGGGATTAGGCAGAACACAACAAGATATAACTACAAATTAAACATAAAGAAAAAAATCCTTGACAATTAGAGCCATCAATGTCTGTAATGGAGTGGTTGCTTCCCCTTGTCTGAGTTTTTAAACAAACTTTGAATAGTTTATTGGGGAAGGTACAGTGAATCCTACATTGGACTTGATGAGCTCTTAGGTCCTTCCAAGTCTATCATTCTATCATTTATTAAAAAGCATTGCTAATCAGGTTGATTTAAAAAATGATTTAAGAACAGCATATTATCACTACTGTACTTGTGATCTGCTATTTCATAATCAAAGATGAGAGATTTGCAGTCCTCAGGTATCACTGCACTTCTATTACTTCTTGCCAATATGGCAATACATGAAGGTAACTAACAAATACCCAGGCTGATCACCTGATCATCTTTCTTTCAAAATAATCCATTCCCACATTTGCACATAATTGATTTAATACATGCTAGAATGATGAGATTAATGGTTATGGCATGAATGGAACATTTTAAGCCATGGGGAAAAAAGAATTATTGGTTCTTAAAATGGTATAAGCGAAAGAAGAAATCAACAAAATGTGTACACATTCTGTGTGATGTAGTTGCCTCTTTTTATTTCAAAGTTAGGGGAATGAGGAGGAAAAAAAAGAGAAGCTGGGAAAATATTCATATGTGTAGAAAAGTAAATGATCCTTATTTCCAATAAAAGTACATTCTTGAGTTGCTATGGGAAATTTCCTTCCGCAAACCCAATTCCATATGAAGCGATCAGAGGAACAAACTCCATTAGTTCAGTAATATGTTCTCTCTATACTTTGATTAGTTCTGTGATGGAAAGCAGGTTTGCCTATTAGATATTCTGTAACTTTATCAACCCTTGTTTCACAATGGAATAATAATCCTAATTTTCGTAATAATCTGTGTATGCTTGAGCTCTCAAATGTAAACAGCAATCTTATACTAGTTCATCAGGGAGTAACCTCCTTAAACTCAATTGAACTTGCTACTGAGAAAGCATAAATTTATTCAGTATTGTATCTTCAATCTTCAATACATTTTTGTTAGTTCTTCTAGGAAGAGTGAATAAAATGCTTTTGGCATATTTGTTAAGGGTCTTCACAAACTGGTTTGGGAATTTCTTCTTTATTGCTGTATCTTTGTATTCGTTTACTGCAAAAAGGAACTAATATTTTCTAAAGGAGACTAATCTTCCCTGACTAGGATAAATGCGATGTAATATGCAAAAAATAGGCATTTAATTTGTCATGTGATGTGTGTTTTGCTTTAGTCCTTTAGTCATATGCACCATTTGCTTGCTTTCATTTTTAGTTTCTGTTGTGTTGTAGTAGCATTTTTGATTTTGGATGGTGGTGGTGATGAATAAACCACTGACCACTAGTCCATTGTAATGGGAGATATAATTCTTCTTAGGCATATCCATTAATGCACAAGAATAACCTGTGAAATACTGGAGGTATAAAATAAACATAAGAGGAGAAAGAACACTGTGCAGAGACCTATTAATCGATCTCTGTGCTAGCAAGCAGTGATGGTGCCACAATGAAGCTTCAAAAATTTTAATCCAGGCCATATTGGATTAGACCGTTTGGGTCTAGGAATTAAGACCCTGGCCTAGGAACCAGAAAACTATGAATTTGAGTCCTGCCTTAGGCATGAAAGCTAGCTGGGTCACTCTCTCTCAGCTCAACCCACTTCACAGGGTGGTGGTTGTGAGTAAAATATGAGGAAGGAGTATTAGATATGTTTGCTGTCTTATTTATAAAAACAATAAAGGTGGGATATAAATAAATAAGTAAATAAATTGTACCTCTAAAAAGTTTAGAAGACCTTTGAAATCTGGAAATTTCTGCTGCCTTTCCTGGGAATCAAAACATCTAGATACTAGATCCTGAGCTACTAATTCCTACATTAGCCAGTACTTTACCTAAATCTGGTAAACAGCTTCTGATTCTGCTGCTATTTACCTGTTGTTCCTGTTCTGAAATTTCATTACATTGCAAGCTGTGTCTCAGAAGAAATCAGAGCTACCTTTCTCAGTTTGTGTATAGGGTTTATGGGCTGTTTTGTTTGTTTTTAATTGCAGGTTTTAAAACCTTCAGGCAATTTCAATCATCCTGAAAAATGCATGATATAGTTGATTTGATGGCATGATCGCTCCTATCTGGTACATTAACCAACCATTGCTATGGGAATGTCATTTATTTCAAGGGGAAGGGGGAGAGGAGTGGCAGTTTAGGGATTGCATTAAGAACAACATGCAGTCTAGGCTTTAGCTGCTGCTAATATTAAAACAGAACAAATTGAACTCCCGCTAACAGCAGTAAGTAGGCAGCTTTCCTCAAATATATGAAGAGTGCTCCATGATGGCAATGATGGTGTTACTTAGAGATGCTGTGCATCTTCTATTTAATGTTGTTGTGTGGAAACTGATCATGACATACTGTAAATGACACTGTACATTTCTATCAATTAGCCCACTTTACCATACATTGTTCAATTTGTTCTTCCTGTATTTCAAATTTCTAAAAACCATATACATTTAAACATTTAATGTTCATCATTGATGCACAACTGTATTTCTAATTCTTTTTGTCCATTTTGATCATTGTTAATGGGAAAAGTTACATTTGTATTGTTACTATATTATTATTAGCTTATTGATTGATTAGTTTTGTGACCTTATCAAAAAATAAAATAAAGTGCAGCACAGTACATAGTCTAATTTCAGAACAAGGTAGATAGAAGGAAATAAAAATGATGAAATACAAATATATTAATACAAAGAGATAGTAAACAGATAAATGAATCTCCATTACAGAGTACTGCACTTTGTTCAATGTATTGAGTTCATAGGACAACTGCTTTAATTATAAACTTAGCACTTCTATGTATAATATATACATTTGAGGGTAGGAAGAAATATGGCAATATGTGGTTGGGATCCCCCAGTGAGCTGTTCTTTCCAAAAGGAATAAGTATTTAAGTAATTTGTTATTGTATTATTTATTCTTCTACTATTAATTCCTCCCTTGATTAAACTTTAAATTCCCCTTGATGGTTTCCCAATAATTCCCAATATTTCAATTACCTGTCCTTGTTTGCTGTTCTCTTTTATGATATACAGTACATCTTGGTTGAGACCCATAAGAGGATTTTTGGGTACAACCTGAGTTTATATCTATTCTATACTCTCAATATGTTGGCATTTTAAAAATCTACATTAATTTTAATGTTATTATAGTATAGGTATACATGTCATCTAAACCTCAGGTCATGATCTTCTAACTCTAAAAGTCACTTGTTTCTTACCATTCTTTTGTCAAGACCAAACAACAATTTGAGAAATACAATTTCAAATAAGCCAAACTTTCCTCTGCATCTTGTAGCATCTTGTCTCCCTTGTCATATACATTCAGATATATCTTTTTGTCATTGTTTAAATAGTACATCAGTTGTCAAAACAGATATTGTCTGAAACAAAAACGTAATTCTTAGTAAAACATTCATTTTTTACAGGTTCTCCCTAATTTTAACAATTTTAATTTCTTCCATCTTAACATGATCTTCTTCATGTCATTCCATGTCTTAACATAATTATTTTCAAATAACATTTTCAAAGTAATGGGTGGAAACTAATCAAGGGGAGAAGCAACTAGAACTAAGAAGAAATTTCCAGATAGTTAGAACAATTAATCAGTGGAACAACTTGCCTCCAGAAGTTGTGAATGCTCCAACACTGAACATTTTAAAGAAGAAATTGAATAACCATTTGTCTGAAGTGGTGTAGGGTTTCCTCCTAAGCAGGGGGTTGGACTAGAAGACCTCCAAGGTCCCTTCCAACTCTGTTATTCTAACATACAATTTCTATCTGTCATAGTAATATCCAAGAATGTTATTTTTTATTAAGTTAAAAACAGTTTTCTCCATCAGTTCAAAGATCTTCTAATTTCATATTTTTGTTAACTTCATCTTCTAAGTATTAACTTTGAAACCTGCTAACATATCAAAGTCCTTTCATTTTTCCATTATTGTATTTATTCCCTCAACCCTAACCCTAACATGAATCATCCACAAATATCCTACACTTACCAGCTTCTTTTTAAATCTTAGCTCCCATAATTTTCCCATCTTGTCTTATATCTCTATTCAGTATTTCAAGATGGACAAAAGTCAAGACAGTGGAAATCCTTGTCTTGTACCTCTTTGAATCTCAAAAACTTTTGGTAATTTTCCATTAATAATCAGTTGTGCTTTCTGAGAAATATAAATCAATCTTGTTCATTTAATAAAATTATCTGCAAAATTAATATGAGCTATAAATAGAAAAATCCAATTCAAATTGTCAAAGTCTTTCTCTGCATATAAGAATATCAGTGCAGATTAGTTTTTGTTTGCATTATGTTGCTCTAATATTCCATAATATTCAAAACATTTCTAATATTATTTTGTAGTTGTTTTTTAGGTAAAAAGAATCATTGATCTTCATGAATAACATTCTATAAAATTATCTTTAACCTTTCAGACAAAATTGTGGTAAACAGTTCGTAAACGTCATTCCATAAATATATTCTTCAATGGTTTCTTGTTAAACTCAAATAGTCTCTCTCTATATTAGCCTCTTTCTAGTTATAAGGAAGGTTTCCATTTTGCAGAATAATATTCATGTTTTTGTGTAAAGCTTATAAAAATCCATCTTCAAAACATTGTGATATGAAAGTATTTGGTGATGCCTCTATTGCATAAACATATCATAATCACCAATCAATATAGATTTTGGATGTACAGTGGTTAAGAATTTATATACAGACAGTCCTTGTCTTAACGACCATAAATGAACCCAACATTTATGTTGCTAAGCAAGACAATTGTTATGACAAATGTTTTGTCCCATTGTAAGACCTTCTCTTGCCAGAGTTGTTAAGTGAAGCACTGCAGTTATTAACACAGTTGTTAATGGCTTCCCCATTGACTTTGCTTGTCAGAAGTCAAAAAGAGTGATTGCATAAGCCATTGAAATTTTGATCATGTGACCATGGGGAAGTTATAATGGCCATAAGTGTGAAAAATGGTCATAAGTCACTTTTTCTGTGTTGTTATAACTTTGAATGGTTGTCAGCGTTCCAAATATCATTCCTGAACAGATCAGACTCCAAGGCAAGTTCATCTGAATGAACTGTTGTAACCTGAGGACATGCTGCACAAAACATGTCCATTTTTAAAAATCTTGTTGAAATAAATTTCTCTCCCAGATTTTTGTGAGTAAAGTATTTTATATCTTTTTCCCCTAATACCTGTTTCTTGTACAGGTAAAATATCATTATTTTTAAGTTTTTAAATAATTATATTTTTTTTTTTTGAGGAGCATTTGCTATTATTTATTTACTTTAATATTCCACATGAAGCATTTGTGATCCATAGCTAGGCCAAGATTTTGGACAAATGGAATGTTAAAGTGGAATCCTCTTCAGTAGCTTGTATTGTGGCCTTTGTTTGGTCTCATCTGTCGTTGTGTTTTCCATTTGTATTTCCTTTATATTTTTCCCAAAATGTCTTGCTTTCTACAGGGTTCAGTCTGAACATTTCTTTTTTAAATGTAAAAACCATCTCTTCCGATTTATCCTATCTAAATAGAACGTTTTTATGTTTGAGTCTGTCTCTAACTGGAATTCTTAAAATCTAATTTCATCTGTAAATATCAAACCTCTTTTTAAAATGCTGCTGTGAACCTTGGTCTCCTGTCTCCTTCCTGACAGAGTGCATAAGGGCATTCCGTGGAACATTCTTTAATTTTGCAAAACATGTATTAATCCTATAGATTTTTTCAGTCTCTGTTTCAGTGTCATCTTTCTCCCAATTGAGGAAATTAGAGATTTAACTATCTTTTCTCTGATATCTTCTCCGTGTTTTCATTCAATTGCTCTAAATTTTAAGCAAAAATCTATTTTTCTCAATTTCAGTAATGCCAACTTGCCAATCTTCCTTATCTGTCTATTTATAATTTCTCTTACTTTCCAAAGCTTCCAGTTTGACAGTAATTTATTTTGAATATGTAGCCAAATGACATAGATTCTTCAATCTTCTTAGCTTTTTTTGTTACATCTTTTTTTATTCCTGCAAATCCCACTTCTGTTTCCTTTTTAACCATTGCAGTAATCTTTTTGTCAAATTATTCAAACATTTCCTGCAATAAATTTGCAGAAAATGCCCTTATCCATAAACTAGTCCCAGCATTCTTCTTCTAATTTAGCAGTTTTCCTTGCAATTGCCATTGTTAAAAAGTGAAAGTATGTTGATTCCTTTGGTGAAAATAAAAGGCAGACTTCTCCTTTATTTTATTCTGTTTTGCTTTTCTCTGTCTTTATCAATTTATTCTCAATTAGCTCTCTATAGTTACAGACTCAGTTTAGCTCACATTATTTTTATCTTCTTGTTTTGTAAAATCCACCAATTATCTACTGTCCTTAATAATAAACAATCAACATTCCCACAAAATCCCGTCATGCTAGCCCAATTAATTCTGCTATTTTCAAAGACACATTTGTCAGAAAAATATATTTCTTCTGTTTTTTTCAAACCAGTCCCCTTTATCCATTTAAAATTTTCTTTGATCGCAATCTTGTTAACCATTTTGTTTTTAAATTTAAACTTTTTAAAACAGTGAGGGGAGGGGTTCCCTCTTCTTAATTTCAAAAAGAAGGCATTCACCGAGAATCTTTGATCTTCACTGCTCTTTGGAATATCTCTCTTAGCTTGTAAAATCATTAAGTCTAAAGATTTTAAGAAAGTAAGGATTTCCCCCAGTAAAATGTCCATTAAGATTGGACAATGGTTAAGAAAGCATTGCAAATCTCTTGGTTCCCAAGCCACTCAGTGTATCTCTAGAGACACTTTTATCACCCAGAAACTGGCTCATGCTTGGGGATTCCACCATGGTGAAGCTCCCACTCAACTACTTGCAGGGACGCCTCACTTGTCACCAATCTTCACCTGAAAACCACTTTTTCTGTGTAATTTATTTTCCATCGGGGAAAAAAAATACTTGTAAATGAATGTACAAAGTGTGCTGCATATGTGCTTTGAAGTCTGGGGATGTGTGTCTAATTGAAATAAAAAAATCTCCTGCTTTTCGATATACAGCCTCATTGTATACAATTTATACTTGAAGTTCCTAAAAGCAAGAATATCTAAAAAACAAAATCTGCAGAATTTCAGTATGCATCTCAGAATTATCTTCTAAGAAGAAAAGAACACCGTGTTGGAGGGTTGAAAGTGTAATCCACACTTATCTCTATATGAAAAATGGGCTTGAGAGAAGAAAAAAAGGGAGAGGAAAGAGTTGAAAAGAAAGAAGGGGTGATTAGGTTTTGCATTCTGCACAGGAAGGAATAGGGTCTTGACAACAGATTCTGACTGTTACAATGTCTAGAGAGCCTGCAATTTTTTTTTTTAATGTCTCAATTCTGAATGTATCTTGAGTCCCATTAATCTTCAACTGGAGATGTTATCATTTCTTGTTTACTTCCTGATCATTCATTTTTCAAGTTGAATGGATTCTTTTCGTTGTTGTTGTTGTTTTTAGAATCCACAGAATGGCCAATAGAAGAAACGCATATGGTTGTTGGCCACATGGAACCTATTAAATAGGCATCACCATTTGTCATGTAGGTGACCTGGCTCATAAGCAAAAGGCTGAATTCCATATGAAGGATTAACATAGGTAGTAGACTGCAGTATTCTCTTATGTGCTATGTTAATTGTTTTGTGTTTATTGTGTTTATGGCTATTGCTATATTTATTGTCTCCTTGGATATGAAGTGTATATAATCACTGATCACAGATGATCTCAACACTTGCATGTGTATTTTACAAATCCAATTTTAAAAAAAGCTTCAACTTGAGAACAAAATACTGAGATGCCTTGCAATCCCCCCCAGTCCTGCCATGTCTTGCTTTCATTATTCTTTTCTGCAAGAAATATCATGAGTCATCAATTTTCTGTGGCCTCTTCTCCCCTCTGTTGTTTGGCTGTTGTTTTCTTCATCAGAATGAGGAAACAAGAAAAACAAATAGAAATAAATACCTCCAGTTATAAAAGTGAACTAGCTCAATATCATTTTTCTGAAGCTAAAAGTGCTTTCTAGGCATAATTTACTACCAGACTACATATTCTTAGTTGGAACAAATTTTACCCTACAAATGGTTGAACTGAATTTCTTACCTTCAAATTAAGAATAAATTGCATGATGGAGAAAGGATGTGATGCATGCACACTTGGACTTCCACGGCGATGTTCCTTTCTTATATATTCAAAAACTTTTGGGGTCTTTTTGTTTTTTCTTCATTGGTTTGTTTTTGTCAAACTTTCCCAGTCTTGTTCTCTGAACCCACAGAAAAGAAATCTATCAGTCCCATCATGACAGTTTGAAAATCTTCATTATGTCTCTTTTTTGTATTTCCAAGGTTAAACATTATTAGCTCTTCACTCTCCTTCAAAAAATTCAATTTCTAGGCAGCTTGCCTTTCTAGTTACCTGCTCTAACATATTCCAGTATGTCAGTGTGCATCATGAGGCATCCAGGACTGGACAACTATTTGATGATTCAGATCACCAGATTATGTTCTCCAAAATGTCACAGTTTAAAATGGTGACAGTCCTGCATACATGTGATGTATTCTCATGCCAGAATTCTTTTGTCTGCTGCTTGTTCATGCTGAAACACAATTCAAAGTGTTTACTACTTGTTATGAACACTCATATAGAGGGTGGAAGTGGATTGTTAAAAAGGTCCATAGGAATTCACATGCTTGTACTCATGCACGATACATTGGTCTTGTCTAGCCTCTGGGAACACAGCAAATGGTGTTTAATTTGAAGAATGAACAAATCTCCCTTTTAGTTAGTGTTAAAGTAGCACCCTGAAAACCTCTGAGACAGATAGAAAAAACAAGGCATTGTTCCTGATAAGCAGTGGCTTTAATGCATTTGTCTTATCTAAGATCAAGACTAATACAAATGGTGATTCTATTTCATGGAAAACTCATATATAGTATATTATCTAACTTTTTTCACAGCTCTCCAAAAGATACCCTTTTTTTAACCACCTAGCAACATGAGGGCAGCATACTAGGTAGAATTTTAATTTTAAGTAAATAGCCCATCTTGCCAGAGAACATGAATAAAATAGAATAGAATGGAATGGAATGGAGAGAACAGAACAGAACAGAACATTTGGCCAAGTGTGATTAGACACAAGGAATTTGTCTCAAGTACAAAAGCTCTCAGTACCAATGCAAAGCAACAGAGTAATAATAATCATAATAACACACACACATAATATTTTAATCTGTTATAATATATATTATAATGTTATAATAAATCATTAACATTAATTAAAAAACTTAAATACAAATAATAATAGACATTCAATACACAAAGTAGCAGAAACATCAGATTAAAAAAACCAAATTAAACACAGGAGACTACCTTGCTGTGGATTTTTTGCAGCCAATCTGGAAGTATATTCAGTATCTTCTCTCAAGCCAAGCTTTGTCATATGCAAAATTTGTGTCATAATCATAGTAATAATGTAGCCATGGCTGGGATCTACCCAGCAATTCTTGCCCATTTTAAAACGCTGCTTTCTTTAGTTGCTGCTAATTTTCCTCCATTGCCATTTTTTCTTTAGTTTGCTGCTGACTACCATGATACCAAGAGATGAAGAGCTGCACCACAAAAATTGCTAGAGATAGCCATGCAGCAGGCCAAGCCTTTCTATTTGCATTTCAAGCTAGCTTGCTTCTGGGAGAAGGCGTGGCTAGCCGAGGCGAGCAGACGTTCTCTGGGTAGCTCCCGGAGATCGTTGAACCTCAGCCCAATCGGGGGTCCGTAGCGGACCCTGAGCTGTCCTGGAGGGACAGTGAAGTACGGGGGCACCTAGCTGCAGGAAGGGGGAA